>CAUYLG010056135.1:0-24971 GCA_963573385.1 Cacajao melanocephalus | reverse complement strand
AGCCTGGGCAGTAGAACAAGAATCCTGTTCTCTCTCCCTCTTTTTCTTCCTCTTTCTTTCTCTCATACATTCTTTTTCTTTCTTTCTTTCACTCTCACTTTCTTTCCTCTCTTTTTCTTTCTTTCAAAAAAAATAAAAATAAAAAATAAAAAAAAATAAAAAGATGGAGTTTTCTGGCCGGGCGCAGTGGCTCACGCCTGTAATCCAAGCACTTTGGAGGCCAAGGCGGGCAGATCACCTGAGGTCGGGAGTTCAAGACCAGCCTGACCAACATGGTGAAACCCCGTCTTTATATTAAAAATATATATATATATATTGATTTTATGTATTTTGGAAAGATAAATCTATGTTGTCCTAAACCCTTGTACAAGGGTAGATATTTAATCATTTTATTTCTTCCATCATAATTTATTCAACTTTTCCATTTTGGGGATGGTTAGTTTTGGTAATGAACATTTATTTCTAGAAAGTCATTTGTTTCCTAAAAGTTTTAAAAACAATTTGCAGTAGTATTTTCTTATCATTGTGGCTGGGTGCGGTGGCTCACGCCTGTAATCCCAGCACTCTGGGAGGCCGAGGCAGGTGGATCACGAAGTCAGGTGTTTGAGACCAGCCTGGCCAACATAGTGAAACCCCGTCTCTACTAAAAATACAAAAAAAAAAAATTAGCTAGGTGTGATGGCAGGTGACTGTAATCCCAGTTACTTGGGAGGCTGAGGCAGGAGAATCGCTTGAACCTTCGAGGCAGAGATTGCAGTGAGCTGAGATCCAGCTACTGCACTGCAGCCTGGTGACAGAGTGAGACTCCGTCTCAAAAAAAAAAAATATATATATATATATATATATGTGTGTATATATATATGTGTGTATATATGTATATATATGTGTATATATACACATATATATACACATATATATATAAAGCATTCTGAATCTTGCATATATAATTTCCCTCTCCTTTTTTTCTTAATCAAACTTGTGAAAGGTTTTCCAGTTTGTGGAATTTTCAGTTTTTCTGCTTTTGGTTATTTATGCATTTTCTATAATTTTTGTTACTTTATTAATTAGAGCGTATAATTTTTAAAATTTTAAGTTCCAGGGTAAATGTGCAGGATGTGCAGGTTTTATATATAGGTAAATGTGTGCCATGGTGGTTTGCTGTATCTATCAACCCATCACCAAGTTATTAAGTCTACCACACATTAGCTGTTTTTCCTGATGTTCTCCGTCCCCTGATCCCACCCCTTGACAAGCCCCAAGGTGTGGTGTTCCCCTCCCTGTGTCCATGTATTCTCATTGTTCAGCTCCCAGTTCTCCATGACAACAGAGCATGTAATTTTAATTACTCTTTTCTAAATCTATTTCATGATTTGGTCTTAATAGGTTGTATGTTTCTAGGAATTTATTCATTTCTTCTAGGTTATATGATGTGTTGACATATAAATGCTTATAATCCTTTGAATTCTGTGTTATTGGTTGTAATAGTTCCTCTTTCAGTTTTGATTTTATTTGACTCTTCTTTTAGTCTAGCTAAAGGTTTGTCCATTTTGTTTATCTTTTCAAAAAACAAACCCTTAGTTTTCTTGATCTTTTCTACTGTTTTTCTGCTCTCTATTTGATTCATGTTTGCTCTGATCTTTATTATTTCCTTTTTACTAACTATGGGCTTAGTGTGTTCTTTGTTTACCTTGAGGTGTAAAGTTAGGTGGATTATTTGAGATCTTATTTTTCCCCCCATGTAGGCATTTATTGCTATAAACTTCCCTCCTAGAACTGCTTTTGCTGCATCTCATAAAGTTTGGTATATTGTATTTCCATTTTTGTTTGTCTCAAGATATTTTAAAATTTCTCTTTTGATTTCTTCTTTGATCGTGCTATTTATTCTTTATCAACATGAGGAAGTTCCGCTCAATTCCTTGTTTATTGAGAGTTTTTATCACGAACTGATGTTGGACTTTGTCAAATGCTTTTTCTGGATCCAATGATATGATCAGGTGAGGAGCAGGTTGTTTAATTTCCACCTATTTGTGAAGATTACAGTTTTCCTCTTGTTATTGATTTCTAGTTTTGTACTATTATGGTTGGAAAAGATATGTGATAGATGTCAGTCTTCTTAAACTTGTTGAGGCTTGGTTTGTGGCTGCTATAGTCAAAATTCATATGTTGAAACTTAATCCCCATTATGATAGTATGAGGAGGTGGAGTCTTTATGAGGTGATAAGTCATGAAGGATTTTCCCTCACAAATGGGATTAGTGCCATTACAAAAAAAGGTTGAAGGGAGCTGCCTTCTTCTGCTATGTGAGGGTGTGGCAAGAGGAGTTGTCTGTGAAGCAAAGCGCACGATTTCATCAGACACTGAATCTCCTAGGGACTTAATCTTGGAACGTCCAGCCTCCAGAACTGTGAGAAATAAATTTCTATTATTTATAAAGTAACCAGTCTAAGGTATTCTGTTATAGCAGCCTGGATAACAGACTAAGACAGATGCCTAATATATGATCTATCCTAGATAATGCTCCCTGTGCATTTGGGGAAGAACGTGTATTCTACTTCTGAATGGAAAAACAAAACAAAACCAGGACCATATATGGTGGCTCATAAACCCAGGAGTTTGAGACCAGTCTAGACAACACAGCAAGAATATATGTCTGTAAGATCCATTTAGTCTAAAGTGTAGTTCAAGTCTAATGTTTGCTTATTGATTGTCTGTCTTGATGACCTACTCATTGTTCAAAGTGGGGTACTGAAGCCCCCTGCTATTATTATTGTATTGCTGCCTGTTTCTCTCTTTGTGTCTGTTAATATTTGCCTTAAACATTTTGGTTCTCTGGTGTTGGGCACATATATATTTATAATTGTTAGTCCTCTTCAAGAATTAACCCCTTTATCATTATGTAATGATCTACTTTGTCTCTGTCAGTTTTTGACTTAAAGTGATATAAGTATGGCTACCCTGCTCTCTTTTGTTTTCTTTTTGCATGAAATACCTTTTTCACTTTCAGTCTACATGTGTCCTTAAAGCTCAAGTGAGTGTCTCGTAGGTAGCATATTGTTGAGGGGATGGGGGTCTTATTTTTGTTGTTGTTGTTGTCTGTTTGATAGGGTCTAACTCTGTCACCCAGGCTGGAGTGTAGTGGTATGATCACAGCTTACTGTAACCTTGAACTCCTTGCCTCAGCCTGCCAGATAGCTAGAGCTACAGAGACACACCACCATACCTGGCTAATCATTTTATTTGTATTTTTTTTTTGTAGAGAAAGGGTCTTGCTGTGTTGCCTAGACTGATCTCAAACTCCTGGCCTCAAGCGATCCTCCTGCCTTGGCCTCCCAAAGTGCTAAGATTACAGACATGAACCACCTGGCCCTGTTTTTTGTTTTGTTTTGTTTTGTTTTTTATTTTGTCCATTCAGCCACTGTAGATCTTTTGACTGGAGCATTTAATTCATTTACATTCAAGTTAATTAGTGATAGGTAAGGACTTAACTATTGTTATTTTGTTGTTTTCTGGATTTTTTTTAAAAAAGATGCTTTATTCCTTTCTCCCTCTCTTGCTGTCTTGTTTTGTGATTTGATTATTTTCTATAGTGGTGTGCTTTCATTCCTTTTTCTTTATCTTCTGTGTATCTATTCTAGGTTTTTGCTCTGTGGTTATCATGAAGCCTTTATAAAACATTTCATAGTTATAACAGTTAATTTTAAGCTGATGTCATCTTAACTTTGATTGCATATAAAACTTAGCACTTTTACTCCCTTTCCCTCACATTTTATGTTTTTGATGCCACAATTTGCATATTTTAATATTGTGTATCTATTAGCACATTATTCTAGCTATTATTATTTTAATACTTCTGCCTTGTAACCTTTATACTAGGGTTATAAGTGATTTACATACCTTACAGTATTAAAGTATTCTGAATTTGACTATATACTCACTTTTACCAGTGAGTTTTATGATTTTCTTTGTTTTCATCTTACTAATTGGTGTTCTTTTGTCTCAGTTGGAAGAACTTCATTTAGCATTTTTTGTAAGGCAAGTCTAGCAGTGATGTACTTCCTCAGCTTTGTTTATCTTGGAAAGTCTTTATCTCTTCATTTCTGAAGGACAGCTTTGCCAGGTGTAGTATTCTTGGTTGACAGTTATTTCCCTTTAAGCATTGTGCCTATGTCATCCCCCTGTCTCTTGGACTGCAGTTTCTGCTGAGAAATTTGATGATATCCTTATGAGAGTTCCCTTGTATGTGAGGAACCTCTTTCCTCTTGCTGCTTGCAAAAGCATTTTTTTTCTTTGATTTTCCACAGTTTGATTAAAATATGTTTTGGTAAAGACTTGTTTGAGTTGACCTGATTGGAGACTTTTGAGCTTCATATATCTGGATGTCCATATGTTTCACCAGATATGGGAAGGTTTCAGCCATGATTTCTTTTCAATAAGTACTCTGCCCCTTTCTTTATATCTTCTTCTGAGACTTCTATAATGTGAATGGTAGCTCTTTTGAAGGTGTCAAATGACTCTCATAGGCTTTCTTCATTCCTTTTCGTTCTTTTTTCTTCTTTGTCTAGATATTTTTTAGTGCCCTATCTTTGAGTTTACAGATTACTTCTTTTGCCTAATCACATCTGCCATTGCCCCTCTCTACTGCAGTTGTTTCATTTTATTCATTATTTCTTCAATTCCAGAATTTTCATTTGGTTGTTTTAAAATGATTTCTATTTCTTTATTGAACTTCTTGTTTTATTTATTTATTTATTTATATAATGTTTAGTTATCTGTGTGTTTTTTTTTTTTTTTACAGCTCACTGAGCTTTCTTAAGAAATTATTTTGAAACCTTTTCAGGGAATTATAGATCTCCTTATCTTTGGGGTTGGTTACTAGAATATTATTCTGTTCTTTTGGCGGTGTCATGTTTTCTCGATTTCTTTTTTCTTTTCTTTTTTCCATACCCTGTTCTCCTTTTCCTTGATTTTCATGCTTCTTTTTTTTTTTTTGAGACAGAGTCTTGCTCTATCACTGAGTGCCAGGCTGGAATACAGTGGCACAATCTCGGCTCACTGCAATCTCCGCCTCCTGGGTTCAAGCAATTCTCCTGCCTCAGCCTGCCGAATAGCTGGGACTACAGGCGCACGCCACCATGCCCAACTAATTTTTGTATTTTTAGTAGAGACGGGGTTTCACCATGTTGGCCAGGATGGTCTCGATCTCTTGACCTTGTGATCCGCCCGCTTTGGCCTCCCAAAGTGCTGGGATTATGCGCCTGGCTGATTTTCATTCTTCTTTATGTTTTGTGTTGCTATCTTCACATTTGAAGAAGTGGTCATCTCTTCCAGTCTTTACTGACTGTCCTTGGGAGAGAAATATCTCCACCAAGCAGCCCAGCAGATCTTTTCTATGGATACATGCACTTTACACCTCTTGTTCCCTCTAAGGGGATTTTTTTTTTTTCCAATGGAATCTTCCTCAATCACCCAGGCTGGAGTACAGTGGCATAAACTTGGCTCACTGGAACCTCTGCCTCCCGGGTTCAAGCAACTTTCCTGCTTCAGCCTCCCGAATAGCTGGGACTACAGACTTGTGCCACCACACCCAGCTAATTTTTGTGTTTTTAGTAGGGATGGGGTTTTACAATGTTGGCCAGACTGGTCTCAAACTCCTGATCTTAAGTGATCCATGTGCCTCGACCTTCCAAAGTGCTGGGATTACAGGTGTGAGCCACTGCGCCCAGCTCCTCTAAGGGGATTTCTTTAGGTTGTATGTCTACTCTTGACCCTGCAAAGCCAGGCCAGGTGCTCAGAGTCTCCTGTTTGTTTTTCCTAGGATGGTGTCTTGAAACCCTCAAATTGTGTATGTTCCTTCAATCCCACAAAATTGAGCTGCCTCTTTGTGTAAGATGCTTGCAGTGCTGTCCACAGGGGCATGCTTGGGAGTCTGGTCTGGGGAAGATGGAGTTGAGGCATAAGCTGTGTTTGGGATGCCTATGGGTCAGTTGGGAGGGGTCCACAAACAAGGCATCCCAAGTGGCTCATGGACGGGTTTCCTGGTGGAGTCTGTGGAATGGTTAGTACGATCTGCAGCCTCTCTTCCTAGGAACATTCTCTCCCTACCACTCAGCCATGGGGATCACCTCAGTATAGTGACTGGGATGAGAAAGAAGTGGTCTTCATGAACCGTGTCCTGCATCACTGGGGAAGCTGGGCATTCACCACTATGCTCTCACTTTCCCTATGGGAGAAATTGTGGTCAAAGGGGATCTTTTTTGTCACTGAGCTGTGCTGCCTTGGAGGAGGGAAGACTTGGATGGTATTAACTCTTCTTGTTACCCTCTTCAATGCACCTAGCCTCACAGTTTTTGCACGAATAGTGTGCTGAAACTTTTCTGCTGGACTCTCCAAAGATACTCCTATCTCTTGGTAATTGTTAAAGTTAATGCTTCTGTGGAGCAAGGCATGATGACAGTAGAAAGCTCTGATTCCACCATTTTGCTGATGTCAGTTTTAATTGCTAACTGTTCACCTTCCTTCTGACCCTTTGTCCCTGGGCTCTGCTTGTCAGTGTCATTCCCTGAGCTCTGGTATGTTCCAAGGGCTTGTCTCTTTCCTTCGCTTCTGCAGTTAGCTTCATAAAAATGAGAATCTATATGGATCATTGCATTAGCAATAGACAGAGCCCCTGTTTTAGCGCTTAGTGCTTTTAGCCTTAAATTCCAACTTTTCTGGTATTATTGGTTCCTTTCCTCTTTTGTTTTTTAGTGTGTTTTCCTGGCATCTGTTTGTCCATCCCTTTATTTTTAACTTTTCTTTAGCATAAAGACTGATATGCTTAATCTTATATTTTATATTACTTCAAAATTCGTATTACTTCATAATTATTATTTTAGTTACCAATTTCTCTTTTTGTTTTTCTTCATTATTTTCTGATTTCACTGGATTGCTGTTCATTCTATTTTCCTTCTGTTTTCTCCGTGTTACTTTAGATGTTTGATTGAAATTTTTGTTCTGTTCTGTGTTCTTGTGCTCATTAGACATCTATGTACTTTTATTTTCTTTTTGGCAAGTGAGATTCCAGTATTTCCTCCAGAAAGGCACATCGTTCCTCCATCATGGTCATCTCCTCCCTGTGTCCCTTAACCCTGTGGGAGATGAGACCTCTAAAATGATTTCTTTCCCTCTTTTCTCCTCATCATCCCTTCCCACTCCCTAAGGTGAGATCTTTGGAACATTTTTATATCTCTTCTCCCTCTCTACCTATAACTCCTAGATTTTCCTAAAATTCTCTAGGATTTTAGTCCCAGATTATAATTGAAATTTTCCTTAGTGTATGTCCCTCCTGTTTCTAAAGGACTTAGGTAGCATTTACACTACCAAATCCCCTAATAGCCATTAACATCCACTTAACCTGTCTATACTGGGTTCATTTTTCATCAGTGTTTTCTTTCCTCTCATCTCCCTATTTCTTGAAATCTCAATCTAATTCTCTCTTTTGAAGATTTTTGCTTGATTGTTTTCTTCGGATGGGAATTGCTGGTGGTATACTCTTCACATTCTTCTGTGTTAACATTTTCCTTCTTTTGCCCTGGTGGGTGAACACCATCTTGAATAAGTAGAGGGTCATAAGTTGCTTTTGGCTTAGCTATTGGCAAAGATCATTTCCATTGTCTTGTGGCTTCCAGTGTTGTCAATAAGACGTCAGATGCTAATTTTTCTTTTTGCAGATAATGTGTACTTTCTGTCTATTAGCTTGTCAGCTTTTTTTGTTTTTGTTTTAAACTTTCGAGAATCTTACCAGGATGTGCCCAAGTGAGTGTTTTTCTTTATTCATCAAGTCTAGAACTCTGGGAGTCCTTTCAGTCTCTAGACTCCAGGGTCTCTTTTGCTTAGGAATAATTTTTTGTATGATACCCTTTGAAATTATTCCCTCTCTTTTGTTTCCTCTTTTCCTGAAATCCATGACATTGTTCATGGTAGGTCTCCTGGATCCAGTCCCAAGTCTCATCTTTCCTCTTATTTGTCCACCGTGTTGCTTGACCCATGGGGTGAGAATTTTTTTCTCAATGTATTTTCTAGTCACTAGTTCATATCTCTCCAATGACCATTCTCTCTTTAACTCATCTACCAAATTGTTCAATGGAACAGCTGCCAGATAAAGTACAGAACAACTGATTAAATTTGAATCTCAGATAAACAGTGAATAAAATTTTAGTGTAAGTATGTTGACTATAGCATGGGATATAATATACTAAAATTATTTAGTATTTATGTGAAATTCAAATTTAATGGGGTGTCTAGTAGTTGTTCGTATGTAGTTGCTTTAATTCTGGCAGCTGTATTCAGTGGAGAAATCGTATGTCATGGTCCAGACATTCTTGTTGGTATGCATTTGATTCTCCTTAAGTGTCCTTCTTTATTTGCTTGGTTCTCTGTTATCTTTAGAAGCTTCCATTTACTGGCCAGGTGTTTTGTTTGTTTGGGTTGTTCTTTCTTTGGATGCGGAGTTTCCCTTGCTATGTTATTTGAAAACAGTCCGAGTTCTCCTTGTCACAGGACCCCAAGTAGAGGCTGACCTCTGACTGGTAGAAGATAAAGGAATGTTTCCCATAGCAGGAAGGTGGAAAAGGGGAGGGCATGTGGTAGAAGGTAGACAGCAATCCCATGCTGAGGGCCTAAGAAGAGTCCCTCTGTGCCAAAGTGTCTCTGTGCTCTTCTAGCTTCACAGATGTAAAAAATTAAGTTCATCTGTTCAGTGTCTTCATGGCCTCTAGGAGCCATGGATACTGGGCATACTGAGATAGGACTGATACTGTCTCTCACCTCAGGAGTTCTTGTATCCCCATAGATCACACTGTTTTTGCAAATCTGTCATTAGCAATCTCTGTCTCCAGGTTTTCAGGTGCTAGTCTCATGGTTCTTCCCCAACTCAAAATAAGAAAACTCTACAGACACTCCGTCCACTAGAACCCATTCCCATCTACCCACCAGTCTGTCCAGGTAAGAAACCAACCATCTCAAGAGAGGAACTAGGCAGGAGTGGGAGGGGAAGAGGGGCACTGAAGGTATCAAAAGACCTAAAAGATGCAAATTGCTAAAGGAAGCAATAATCAGATTAGGTGTGGTGAAAGACCTGGAAAAAAAATTAGGAAAAAAAATATTAACGTTTAAGAGGACTCTGCTCTCGGAATATGTCACCGTTTCTTTATGTTCTCATTTCATTTAAAGCAATCAAAAGTGGAATCAGAGAGGAGGCATATGGATGTGATCTATGCAGAGAAGATAGCAAGGATGCTATGCAGCTATAGCCGCACATGGCTTGGGATGACTGTATTATGACAAGTATAGAATGTTTCATTATCTTGGAGGGTTCTACTGGACAGTATTACAGTTAGTGGTCCATACTCACAGAGAAGTCCTTGCCTCTCCATTACAAACACTGGCTAACCAATCTGCGTGTGTATATCTTGAGGTAAAATGATATTTTTCATGCATGCATTGTTTTAATGTAGCACTTGAACCTGGAGGACATTATGCTGAGTGAAATAAGCCAGGCACAGAAATGCAAGTATCACGTCATCTCACCTATAGGTGGAATTTTGAAAAATTAAATTCATAGAAGTAGAGAGTAGAAGGGTGTACCAGAGACTGGTTGGGGAAAGGAGAAGAAGAAATGAAGAGATACTGGTGAAAGTGTGCAAAGTGTCATTTACACAGGAGGAGTAAGTTTTTGAGATTTATTGCACAATATCATTACTATAGTTAATAAAAATAAATTGTATATTTCATATTGCTAAGCGAATAAATTTAAATGTCTTACCACAAACATGATAATTAATTGAGGTAATGGATATGTTAGTTATCTTGCTTTAATCACTTCATATTGAATAAATGTATCAAAACATTATATTGTACCCCATAAATATTTACAATTATGAGTTGCCATTTAAAAATATTATTAATTTAGGCCAGGCGTGGGGGCTCCTGCCTGTAATCCAAACACTTTGGGAGGCTGAAGTGGGAGGATCACTTGAGGTCAAGAGTTTGAGACCATTCTGGCCAACATGGTGAAACCCTCTGTCTACTAAAAATACAAAACTTAGCTGGGTGTGTTGGTGCATGCCTGGAATTCCAACTACTCAGAAGACTGTGGCAGGAGAATCATTTAAACTTGGGAGGTGGAGGTTGCAGTGAGCTGGGAGATTGACCACTGCACTCCAGCCAGAGTGACAACCACTGCTCTCCAGCCAGGGGACAATGTGACTCCATCTCAAAAAAATAAAAATAAAATAAAACCATTATTAATTTTGAAAGATTTTAAGTGATCGACTGTTACTCTACCGCAGTCTCAATGGAGAATAAGATTCTACTGCAGTTCTAAGTCACTATGTGCTGAGTGAAGTGGTTGACTACTGATTTGAAAGAATGCATGAGACAGAATATGAGAGTGAGCAACAGGGGGAGCCCTGTTTTCTTTACAGAAAAAAGTAAACAACTCTTTATTTAGTTAGCACGGAATTTTAGGATGGACTTCACTGAAGGGTAAATGGCTCAGTACCCGTCTCCATGATTCTGGAGGCGAAGGCACTTATAGCTCCATCATCAGCCAGCTGGATGTCAGACTCACGTCTGTCCTGGCCAAGCCCGTTTTGCTGTCTGGTTGCTCCCACCAAGAAGCCTTCCCAGAACCAGACCCTCCTTCCTTGTGCCTGTGCTTTCTGTGTTGTATTTCCTTGTGCTTTCTTTTTATTTATAATTTTCTCCCCGCACTGTAAGCCGCATGAGGACAAGGACCATGACTGGTTTTGCTTACTGCTATGTCTTCAGTACCTAGTACATAACAGGACATCATTAAATATTAGTTGAATGGAAGATTAAATCAACAAAAAGGTAAGTTCCTGATGATCATAGGTATGTATCTGGGTTCTATTCCATTAAGGAACGGGAGATTGGCTGCTGGGGGCAAGAACATGTTTCATTTACATTTACGCATTTGACCCTGAAAAATGTCGCCAGATTTTACAACTTATTTACGGTGGTGTCTTGGAATGACTGCAGGCTTATAAATAACCAGGAAAGATAAGGCTGAAGAAAAACAGTTGAAGAATCGGTTGCTTGTTTTAAAAACTCATTTCACAATGTGCTATTTTCTTACCAAAGAGGCAGGAAGCTCAATGTCTATAAAACTTTAAAGTAAGTATTTCCCTTTAAAATGAAGATACACTCTTAAACCTCTCTGTGAACCAATCTCTCCATAAATTTTTATGATGTATTGGAATTAAAGTGCGCTAATTTAAGTGTGATACCCAAAAAACACTGCAAAGGAAAAAACAATCCTTAATTTTATTTAATCTCAAATAATAACTAGTAATTGCACAAAAAATAATCAGGATCTTTGAAGACAGAAGCAGTCTTTTACATTGCCACTGGTAGCTTAAATGTGTAGCCCAGGAATCAGAACAAGGAGTCAAAGTTTCTTTTCAAGGATCTGAAATAAAAAGACAAATAGCAAAGTGTGTGCCCAAACAGGCAGCTTGGAGTAACTCCTTATCCCAGGATGCTCAATGGCTTTGTAAAAGAAATATCAATCAGAAACATTCTTCTAACATAAATAAGCTAGAGGAAATATCTTGATTTTTAGAACTGATAGGATTTCAAAACAGGAAAATCTTCAAAGCCATTGCATTTTTTTTTTTTTTTTTTTTTTGGAAGAACAAGATATTTCTTCCCAAGGCAACATTCATGCCCTGGAACTGGCTGAGCAATCCTCCTGCTGACCTTTTCCCTTGTTCAGAAAGGCTTAATGGAGACTAGCGTGCCATTTCAAATGCGTCCTGAGTACATGTGGTGTTCTGAGTTTTATTAGGTTGGTGCAAAAGTAATTGCGGTTTTACCATTAAAAGTAATGACAGGCCGGGCGCGGTGGCTCACGCCTGTACTCCCAGCAGTTTGGGAGGCTGAGGCAGGTGGATTCATGAGGTCAAGAGATCAAGACCGTCCTGGCCAACATGGTGAAGCCCTGTCTCTACTAAAACTACAAAAATTAGCCAAGCTTGGTAGCATATGCTTGTAGTCCCAGCTACTCGGGAGGCTGAAGCAGGACAATCACTAAAACCCAGGAGGCGGAGGTTGCAGTGAGCTAAGATCACACCACTGCACTCCAGCCTGGCAACAGAGCGAGACTCCATTTCAAAAAAAGAGAAAGTAATGGCAAAAACTGCACCTACTTTTGCACCAACCTAATAGTTCCTAATTGAACTCTATATTCTTTACAAATACCCCACCTTGAATGATAACAGTAGACACTGCGGACTCCTAGAGAAGGAAGGAGGAGCAAGGGTTGAAAAAGGATCTGTTGTATACTATGCTCACTACCCGGGTGACAGGATGTTTCTTATTCCAAACCTCAGCATCGTGCAAGATACTCATGTAACGAACCTGCACATGTACCCCCTGAATCTAAAATAAAAGCTGAAATTATTTAAAAGAAAAAAAGAGGGGATGGGAGTTGGAATGAACTTTAGATATGTAATAAGTTTGTTTGAAAACTGTTAATTTCTCATGCTTTCAATAAAAAATAATTTTCCTCAGGAAACTCCAAATTCTCCACCTTGAGAATGAAAAGTACATTTGAATTTCAAGAAGGTATGAGCATGAGGACTTTGCAGTTTTCTAATTTGTGGAGAAAAATGATTCTTGTAACACCAACCATAGATTTCCTCTACAAACCCCTTGTAATTCCTTTCTCATCTCTCTCCCTTCTAGGATCTTGGGGCATCTGAAAAACTCAAAGCTATGTAAACACAACATATTGGTTGTTGGAGATGGGATAGCTTCTTGTCTTCTTTCCCTTGTGATATGGTTTGGCTGTGTCCCCATCCAAATCTCAACTTGAATTGCATCTTCCGGAATTCCCCTGTGTGATGGGAGGGATTCAGGGGGAGGTAATTGAATCATGGAGTCAGTCTTTCCCATGCTATTCTCCTTACAGTTAATGAGCCTCACGAGATCTGATGGGTTTATCAGGGGTCTCCACTTTTGCGTCTGCCTCATTTTCTCTTGCCACCATCATGTAAGAAGTGCCTTTTGCCTCCAGCCATGATTCTGAGGCCTCCCCAGCCACGTGGAACTGTAAGGCCAATTAAATCTCTTTTTCTTCCCAGTCTCAGGTATGTCTTTATCAGCAGCATGAAAGTGAACTAACACACCTTGTTTTCTCACTGTGGGGTTGTAAACATTTGTAAATGTGGCCACCTCAGAACAGATGTTGAGTGGAAATAAGAATTGTAGGGTAGCATTGAAGCCAGTGTAGGACCCTGCTTTGTGTAGGACCAAATTTTCTGTTTTCACATCTTATTTTGTCCTCCCCTTAAAAGATGTCTCCTTCTAGTATTCTACTACCTTAGTCTTCTCATTTTCCTTTCTATCAAAGCTTATTTTTATAAAGGCTGTGTTCAGTATATTGATGTGATTGTGATATGGCCTTCCTTCTAGAGGCAAGGCATTGTAACAGAATATCAAAATTGTAAAGATGACTCCCCCAGACCCAAAAAAAACAAACCCCTGGGCTTGAACAGTCCTGTTAGAACCAAGTCAATAGGGAAATTTGTGAAAGTAACTTGCATCGCTACTCAATATTGACATTAGATAGCCTAGTTTTTCCTAATTGTGCCACATTTCAACGGTGTCCTCTGGATACTACTGGCTCCCCAGTGACTGGGCTGAGTATAAGCCCCCAAATATGAGTAGAGGAAGAAAAAGTTAATTCAGTCACTGAGTCTTGCTAGCATATTAAAGATTGGATAAATTCGTGTTCAACCATATGTTTTGTCTTTGGCCAGCCAGATGAGACCTGTTTTTGGATTTAAACTGCTTAGAATTCTTCAGGCAAGTCTTGATGGAGCAATTCTTGGACAGCCAGAACTTTACCAGATTCACAGGAGAACTCAGGTGATGTCAACACCTCATCCACACTGGTTTCCTTTGGAGAGCCGAAACCACTGAGAGCTACTTTTCGTAGCACCACAATGACACGTGCAAGTTCAGTAGATCAGTGTTTATCATCCAGGTGTCATATTGTGCCCCAGGAGACATTTGACAATGATGCGGTGTAACTGGCATCTAGTAGGCAGAAGTCAGAGATGCTGCTTAACATCTTACAGCAGGACAGTTGCCACAGAAAACATTATCCAGACCCAAATGCCAATAGTGCCAAGGTTGAGGAGCCCTGCAGGAGAGAATGCTGAATGTCAGAACCAGGGAAGCAAAATCTGTCAGTGGGCTTAGAGAAGAAGCAAAGCCAGAGTCAGGACACAGGTAGATTCTGGAGAACTGGAAGTGAGGACCAAAACCAGAACAGTGAGAGAAACCAAGATGGCTACGATCCAGGTTGCAGTACTCGAAGCTCCCTTGGCTTGTGTGGTGGAGGACTGGGCTTGCCTAATTTCTAGGCACGGAGTTGGGTCTTGTAATAATGGCGGCAGATGGGCAGTGCTTTGGGAATGTAGCTGACCACTGCATGGGTGCTAACCAGCCCAAGGGTCTTAAAGAATTTGTGTAGGCCTTGAGGATCCACTACAGCCATTAAATAGTCATGAAATTGAATGTAGGACATCACTGTATCCTACCACCAGTTTTACGTTCTAAGAATCCTAATGGCCTGATTTAATTATGGATTTTTGTTTTGTTTATTTTCAGTAAAGCATCATGTTAGTGTATTATGGAGGGAAGTGAATTCATGGCTGGTGGTTCTCTCTTTTTTTTTTTTTTTTGGAGACGGAGCGTCACTCTGTCGCCCAGGCTGGAGTGCAGTGAGGTAATCTCAGCTCACTGCGACCTCTGCCTCCCGGGTTCAAGCGATTCTCCTGCCTCTGCCTCCCAAGTATCTGGGACTACAGACACATGCCACCATGCCTGGCTAATTTTTTGTAATTTTCGTAGAGACAGGGTTTCTGTTAGCCAGGATGGTCTCAACCTGCTGACCTCATGATCCACCTGCCTCGGCCTCCCAAAGTGCTGGGATTACAGGCGTAAGCCACCATGCCTGGACATTCATCTTGATATCTCTTAATAGGATCATGAGGCAGTGTGGCAGGAAGAAAAAATTGTATTTCATTAAAAAAAAAGTAAAGAAAAGAAAAAAGAGACTCTGCCTTTTAAGGGAGGAAGAGCATGACTATCAGAAGTGAATGGTTCTTTGATGGAGTAAAGTGCTTTGATGAGACTGTGTGGTTGACGAAGATGCCTCTGTCTTGCTTTTTTGCCTACTTCTAGGCAAAACCTAGATTTGTAAGGGTAAGTGAGAGAGCTCAACTGCCTCAGCTTAGAAAATAAGGATTTTGACTGTTTGTGGGCAGCCCACGAATAAGGGCTTGAGGGGCCCACTATGTGAGAGCTGGAGAAACCGAGGGAGAAACCGAGGCCATGAGAAGTTCCCCAGGAAGGAGACATTATGGGAAGTGTGTGAAAATGACACAGCTTTAAATTAGGCGCATTCTGGCTGTGAAGGAGTGGTTGTGAAGAAACCACTTCTGTTATCCCTAAAAGCCTCAGTAAACATTCTCTACACCGTAACAGCTTGGGGATAGTTGTGCAGGAAGAGGGAGGGAGGCTGAGTGGGGTTCAGAAGCAGCAGGGAAGAAAGGTGACCCGCAGGAGGATAAGCCCTATTCCAGCCACTCCTCTTTTCCGTTCCTACTCTCTGAGGCACTGGAAAGGTCACAGGACATCTCACAGTACATGAGATGGGCGCTTGAGCCATTTTATTTGGATAATAAAAGAAAATGTGCCCTCATCAAACTAGAGGGTGTTTGGGACATCTGATTTATAGAACTGAGTCAAGGGGAAATACTGTCAAGCAACGGTGACATCCACCAGCTTTGCATAGTGGGCCCCGGCTTGTCACATGTCTCCTTGGGCAAATGTTTTCTGCGTAGATTTTAGAAACTCTCCTGTGACTTTCTCAAGGTCTTTTGGTGATACATGCAGCTTGAAGCTTTTGTGAGGGACTGGAGTCTAATCCGTTCTTGCTCAGCTTGGCTGCAGGAGAGGAAGGGAGATATGATAGGAGTTGGCTTTGACTGAGGTGCTGTAGCCTGGGGTTGCAAGGGCTGTTGCCAAGGCTCTCTGGTGGCATCACATGCTTCAGGAGTTGGATGAATTTTCTATCGTCTTTTGAAGTCCGTCGCCTGAAGATCTCTTGGTTTTGTTGCATTGCAAAGATCATATCAGCTGTGTCTCGTTGCCATCCTGAGAGTGCCCGGCTGCCAGCCCAAGAGCTCTTAAAAGAGGCTGCTTGCCAAAGGTGACAAGTTGAAGATGCCAAGGCGTTTGCTGCAGTCATTTTTCTTGTCCAATCTTTATCATCTTCCATTAGTCAGGAGTATTAATGGACAGTCCTGGAATGTCCAAATGGCAGCAATTCATCTTTTCCCCAATCCTACTAAGGGTGTTTCTATGCAGTTGTTGAAATAATAATGTTTGTGCATTATTGCTGTTCTCTGGGTACCATAAAGTTGTTCCTCTCCTGGATCTTTGCTCACCAAATCGACCCTAACGCTCTCTCTTAAGTCTCTTTCTCTTGACTTTCCCCTAGATCTTGGCCCGAGACCTTCACTCAGCTGTTCCTCCTCATCGCCTCCATCTAAGTTCAAATGTTTCCTCTTTGGACAGTCCGGAGTTTTGCTCCCTCTCCTGTCTGCCACTCTGTAGTTTTTTTTTTTTTTTTTTCCTTAAAATAGTGCCTATCACTACCTGTATTGGCTTGTTTAATGGCTTGGTGTCTTAGTTGCTTGTGTTGCTACAGAGGAATACCTGAGGTTGGGTAAATTATAAAGAGAAGAGGTTTGTTTGGCTCATGGTTCTACAGGCTGTACGTGAAGCATGGCCAGCATGTGCTTCTGGTGAGGGCTTCAGGAAACTTCCACTTTTGGCGGAAGGTGAAGGGGAGCAGCATCACATGGCGAGGGGAACGAACAGAGAGGAGGTTCTAGGCTTTCTCCTAGCACCCAGATCTTGCCTGAACTAATAGAGTAAGAACTCACTCGTAGGGATGGCACCAATACATTCATGCGGGATCTACCCCCAGGGTCCAAAACCTCCACTAGGCCTCACCTCCAATACTGGGGATCAGATTTCAACATGAGATTTGCAGGGGACAAATACCCAAACTATATCACTTGCTTATTATCTTTCTCCCTCTACTAGAATAGAAGCTCAAGAAAGACCAGGATTGCATCCAACATGCTCACCATCGTATGCCGCAAAGCACAACTGTGCCCTGCACATAATAGGTTCTCAAGAAATAGTCATGTAATAAGTGAATAGCTGAATGAATGAATGACTAAGTGAAACTTCTCTTTATAACAAACAAATGTAACAGTCCTCTCTAAGCTCTCATCCTCCTCATTGTCCCCGGTGGGTTCCCACCACACTCAGAATTACTGTTCGCCTTTCCATGCATAAGGGGCCCCACCTAATCAGGTGCTGGTCTTCTTACCCTTCTATCTCCTACCACTTTTCGCCTTGCTCCTGGAACTCCACTATCTTTTCTGTTATAGGAACGTGCCAAGGTTATTCTTCACGGTCTAGAGCACAAGCTCTGAAGCTAGCTGAATCTGTTTTTGAACTCCAGTTTCACTTATTGCTAGCTGTGTGATATTGGGAAATTATTTATGTTCTCTAACCCTTACCTCCCTCATCTGTAAAATGGAAGTAATGATAGTTCATATCTCATAGGTAACAACTACATGGGGCAGCACACTCAGGGAATTAAGGAAGTTTCAGTGATTGCCCACTTTATAAAGACAGTGTTGAGGCAGTGCAGTGCAGTGGTTTGGGAGCCAGGAACAGCATGTGGGTTGGAGTGTGGCTGTAGGACAGGAAGTCAAAGATACGGATTCAAGGTGGAGTAGGAAGTCCCTGGAACGTCATCCTGGGAGCTTGAGATTTTAGCCTACATTTCTCTTGTTATTAACTATTTAGGGTGTTGGATCTCTGAAGTGAGTAGAAGAGTTCCTCTCAGCCCTAAAGGTTATATCCATCTAGAACCTCAGCATGTGATTTCATTTGAAAATAGTGCCTTTGCAGATATAATATAGGTAAAACTGGAGATGAGATCATACTGGATCAGGATGGGCTCTAAATTTAATGAAAATGTCTTTATAAAAAACAGGAAAGCTGGGCCCGGTGGCTCACACTTGTAATCCCAGCACTTTGGGAGACCGAGGTGGGCGGATCACCTGAGGTCGGGAGTTCGAGACCAGCCTGAGCAACAACGGAGAAACCCCATCTCTACTAAAAGTACAAAATTAGCCAGGTGTGGTGGCACACACCTGTAATCCCAGCTACTATGGAGGCTGAGGCAGGAGAATCGCTTGAACCCCAGAGGCAGAGGTTGCAGTGAGCCAAGATCATGCCATTGCACTCCAGCCTGGACAACAAGAGCTAAACTCTGTCTCAAAAAAAAAAAAAGGAAAACGAAAAGAAAAAACAGGAAAGAATACATAGAGACACAAGGAAGAAAGTCATGTTAAGATGAATGCAGAGATTGGAGGGATGCAGCCACCAGCGCAGAAAGGCCCGCAGCCACCAGTAGCTGGAGGGAAATGAAGGATTCTCTCCTAGAACCTTTAGAGAGAATGCGGTCCTGTCAACACCTTGATTTTGGACTTGCTTATAGCTTGTATACTCTTACTTTGGATACAATTTTATCCAAACTTGGCTAAACAGTTTCTCAGCCTACAGAAATTTAAAATGGAGACGGTTCAATTTGATTCTTACAGATACAAAGCAAGAAAATGATGGGAACATTGGAGGAGGCCAAGAAAACCTATGAAAAGCAAAAATATGAAATCAACATTGTGGTAGCTTTAAGATGTTTGGTGTAGCTGCAGGCACCCTATACAGGTGAAAATCCCTAAAGGGATCCCTATATCACAGTGTAGTGTGATTATTTGACATTCATGATCATCTAGAGACATACAGAGCAGGTGAAATCTATGTTCTGTGTATTCTGCCTAAGGCAGAGAAATGTTTAGCTCCCTTTAAAATAGTTCCATAATTTTTTCTAAAAACTTTTGATTGAAAACTGTAAGCTTCCTTTATCTGGAGCATTTCACTTTAAATATCTGGATAAATATGTTATCTTCTTACTTAGACATTTCTTGTGTTTAGGGATTGTCATCTAAATTCTTAATCCATATAGCTGCTAACACTTCCTGCAGAGCGAAACCATCATAATGTGAAATAAAGACCTATTGATTTGAGTTACCTTTACTTGTAAAATCTTCTGAATGTTTTAACTTCATTCATTTACTCTTTCAGCTTTTACAGTTTCAAGCGTTTGTGTCACCATTAGAAGAATTCAACTGTACCTCCAAGTGACAGCAGTTGCTCTGGTTGGGTGGGTGATCTCAGAAGGCTCTAGAATGATTTGTCGGTGAGGGAAGTAAGATACTTTCAGAGCTTGACTTTAGAAGGTGTGAACTGGCTAGATAATGAACCCCAGGGCTAACGCTGCTATAGCAGTGGGAAGGAGGTGATGGGTTTTCAGTTTGGACCTCAAACATCAATACCCTTCTAGTAGTGGGAGGAACAGAGCCCCTCCTTTACGTGACCAATAGAAAGAATGAGATGGCGAGACAATGGAACAGGCAAAGTGAATACAGATGTAAGACAGAATTCAGGTGAGAGAGCCAGGGCATCACTCAGCCCTTCCTGACATAGGTAACAGGCAACTAGAAAGTGGCAGAAAGGAAGTGAAGTCTCCATAAAGGTGTTTTAAAAGTGAGCTTGAAGTATTTGGAGACAATTCAATGTTACAAAAAGTCTGCAGATCTCTGGATAAAGAAGCAGAGATGCCAGCATGGGACCAATGGAGCCTCAAAGGTGGGAAGAAGACAGACAAGACCAGGGCAGAACACATCTCTTCGTTTCTCTTGGCCCTCCTGGATAAGGACTGCATCAGTCCTTCCCGTGGAAGGACAGGCCATCAGCTCCAGAACGCTGTATGTACTTTCCGGTATATACTGCCAGCTGTGTGATGTTGGGAAAATGCCTGACCCTGTCTACCCTCTACTTCTCTCATCTGTAAAATGGAAATAATGATAGTACCGACCTATCTGATAGGTGGCAACTACAAGGGGCAGCGTACTGAAGGAATTAAGGAAGTTTCAATAAATGTCAGCTTCATGGACACAGTGTTCATAAAGGCAGCTCAGTGCAGTGGTTTGGGAGCCAGGAGCAGCACGTGGGCCGGAGTGTGCCTGCAGATATGAGGTCAGAGATGTTGCTAATAATGGAGAATAAGTGATGCAGTTTTCATCACTGACCTTGGAATCATTCATTCATTCACAGAACGTGTTTTGTCAACTTACTAAAACACTAAATTAAATAATCCCAGGTTTTGTTTATTATAGATACTAAGACTTAGTGGACCCAAAGTTATTGACATCCAGAGTAAGACAAACATCAGGTGTGCAGTGCTTCTGTGCAAAGCGTCCTTCACCTAGATGTGCACAGATCGTATTTGGGAGGAATGAGGAGTTCCTGGACATATATAGAATTCAGTGTAGTTGCATACGTGCACTTTCATGGCCAATCAATAGCTTTCACCATGTTTTCCAGGATCTGTGATCCTAGTAGTGATAAACAACGCAGCCTTTTAGAGCACTCTCTTGAAATTTTATTATTGCTATAATACATAAATAATACAACGTTGAAGTTGTCAAAAATGCATATGAACAAAAAGAAAAGTTATTAATGCAAAGACTGATTATGTAGCTATTCTTTCAGATTATAAGTATTAAAAACATTGTATATGTAGAAAAATGCACACACAACTAAAATACACATTTAATATATATACAGTCATGCAGTGCTTAACAAGAGGGATATGTTCTGATAAATGTGTCATTAGGTGATTTCATCACTGTGCAATTATCAGGGTACAGCATTTACACAAACATAGATGGCGTATATATAGTTTATGAACGTTTATTCAGATGGAAAACCAACTGTTTAGCACCATTACTGAATATCAATCATTTCCCCTACTTGATCTGCAATGCCAATATCAAGTACCATCTATCAGGTTTCTATATGTGTTCCATAATAATCTAATGGGACCACCATCATATATGCAGTCTGCTGCTGGTTGAAATGTCATTATGTAGCTCATGACATGTTATATATACTATATATTCTTAGAACAGAATAATGGTATACAACAAAATATTGGTAAATTGTTTTTCCGTTTTGAAAATCATGCGTGCCTTTTCTTATAAATAAGTACACATTTACATAATCATCCTTAACAGCTGTATAGTAATAAATGTATAATAATTTACTGAAGCATTTAAGATTTTTCTGGATTTGTCCCTACTATAAATGGCACCAAGATGTGTAATACTTTTTGCCCACTTATCGAATTATTTTTAAGGACAAATTCCAGGAGTAGCCTTCGTAAGCCACTTTTTAGGTCTTTCGATGTTTTACCCAGTTGCTTTTTAAAACATTTTATATCAATTTATACCTCAAGGATAGTGTAGGATGGTGCCTCCTGCCTCTTTTCTATCACTTAGCCAAAATTGGGTATGATCATACTTTTCATCTCTGTTAATAAGATATTTATTTCAATTTCAAGTCCTATTGAGCTATGAGTTGGAATTGCATTATATATGTGAATTAGCCAAATTAAACATATTTTAACATTTTTGTTGCTATTTTTATATTCTGAGAATTGTATTTTATTAATGTTGTTGGCATCTTAGGGCATTCATCTTTTTTCACTTGTAAGAATTTTTTACATATGAATCCTGTAGCATATGCTACAAATAAATTTTTTGGTTTGGTTTGTGGTCGACCGAATATCTGTAGAACGAAAATTGTAACCTTTTATGTAGCCAGATCTTTAAACTGTTTCATTTAAGTGTTGCTCTTTCATGTTATATTTAACTAGATATGAGATTATATAAATATTCATCAGTGTTTTCTTCTAGAGACTTCATAGTTTCATTTTGACACTTTATCTTATTTCTATTTTTATATCACTCAACACTTTTTTTTTTAGGTTGTGCATGGTAACAAATGGTCCCCACATTTCAGGGGCTTATAATAATAATTAATTACTTCTCATTCACTTTACATGGTGGCTTTGGTTAGCTTTAGTGCTATTCCAGGAGTGCCTCATTCTGGGACCTAGATGGAAGAGGAAGCCTCTACTCTGGGCTCCTGGAAGAGGGACAAAGAGCAACAGTGGGAGCATGCAATGGCATATAGAACTTTTACTATATTATGGTATTTGTCACTTCTATTCATATTTCATTGGCCAAATCAAGCCACATCGCTAAGCCTGATGTCAGTGAGGCATGGAAATATAATCTCATGCGAAAGGCAGCTCATAATGCAGAGCTAAGTACAATCTACCTTATTTTAAGAGTAGGGTCTAACTTTACAGTTTTCCAATTACTTAGCTAATTGCTTCAACACTATTTTTTAATAATCCAATTTTTTACACTACTCTGTAATACCACTTTTCCATATCATATTCCAATTGGTCCTTCTTCCTGTTCCTAAACTTTTGGTTGGGTTTCACCGAGCACCAGGATTATGAGTGCTTTTTAATTCAGATAGGGTAAGGCCCGCTTTATTTCCCTTCATTTAAAAAGAGTTTTGGGGCCGGGAATGGTGGCTTATGCCTGTAATCCCAGCACTTTGGGAGGCCAAGGTGAGTGGATCACTTGAGGTCAGGAGTTTGAGACCACCCTGGCCAACATGGCAAAACCCCATCTCTACAAAAAATGCAAAAATTTGCTGGGCATGGTGGTACCTGGCTGAGGCACGAGAATCACTTGAACCTGGGAGGTAGAGGTTGTAGTGAGACGAGATCATGCCACTGCACTCCAGCCTGGGTGACAAAGTGAGACTCTGTCTCTGAATAAATAAATAAAAAAAAATAAAAAAAGCCTTGGGTATTCTCTAGTTACTATTCTAGTTGAATTTTTGAAAACCTGTATTCATTCCAAAAAAAAAAAAAAAGTTCTGTTGAGCTATGGGTTGGAATTGCATTATATATGTGGATTAATTTGAAAATAACTGATTTGTTTGCCGTGTTGTCATTTTATCCATGAACATAGTATGCCACTTTATTTGTCCTGGTCTGTTTTTGATTTTTCTTAGAGTTTTGTAGATTTTTAAGAGCATGTTTTAAACTTCAAATTTATTTTTTCTAGAAATATTTTAGTTTTTCATACTTTTGCAAAGTTAGTTTCCCCATGATTCTTTATAAGTAGTTGTAAGTAGTATGTGGAAAAGCTATTGTCTTGTTTCATAATTATTTTCTAGTTTGATAACTTTCTGGACTAGTTTATTTATTTTAATAGTTTTTTTGGCTGATTCTCTTTTATTTTTGAAACCAAGTATTTATACATATTATTGTAGTTTACATATTATTTCTTTTCCTAACTTACTGCACTAACCAAAAATTCTAAGAAAATATTGAAAAATATTGGTTTTTTCATTCACCATTTTCTTACAAGAGTAAGAAAGATTTTAGAGAGAGTAGGAATCTTACTAACATTTATGAACTATTCTTCTAACCCTAGCGCAGTAGGATTGTTCCAGCAAGAATACAGTTGTATTTATCAAAGGCTTTTCTTTTTGTCCTTCAAGCTCTCCACAGGATTTTTTTTCTTGTTTCTATTATTAAATTATACTGATGATTTTATAATATTGAACTATCCTTGCATGTCTAAAAATAATGCTGGCTGGACACAGTGATATTCTTTGAATACGCAGTTATATTTAACTTGCTATAATTATTTGGATGACTTTATATCTATATTTAAATTTTAATTTGTCTTCAAATTTTTCAAGGGTATTTTTGTCAGCTTTTTCTGTGATATCAGAGTTATATTGATTTTATTAAATTAATTAGAGAATCTCTTTTTTAAAATACCATTTTAGAAGAGTTTGAAGGCTATAGGAATTAATTTCTTTCTTAAAAGTATTCAATCTGTCCTAAAACATGTTGTGGAAAACATTTTTTTTCTTATACTTCTTACATGGCTCTTCGGATTTTTGAGTTTTTGAGTCAAATTATTAATAAATGATATTGAAGTAATTAGTTAAATTGACTCTTCTTGCATCAATTTTAGCTATTTATAATTTCCAGCAAAATCTGCCCATTAGTTAAGATTTAAAAATTGATTGACAGCCTCTAAGGTATCTGGTACCACTTGAAATATTTCAGAAGTTATAAGTTAAAAACCATATTGAAATTTCAGTTTACAAGATTTTGAAGACAGGAACAAAGGCAGAGCAAAGGTGTCAACTCCATCTGCTACCAACAGATGGCGATAGCAGTCACTTTATATTACTTTAGATTTAAGAACAAATGGACTTTGAAAGTATTCCAGAACCCGATCTCTTTAGGAGACCTTTTACTGTTCCTAACATTATGTAATTACCTTGCTTCTCTGTTCCCTCCCTCCCTCATTCTTTCCTCCCTCTCTCCTTTCCTTCCTTCCTCCTCTTCATCCTCCCTCTTTTTCTCCTTCCCTCTCTTTCTTTCTCTTGTCAAGACTTGGAATGTGTTAGTCTTTTCAAAAAATTAGAGCTTGGATTTGTTTTTTGAGTTATATTTGTTAATTCCCAATTTTTAAATTTAATGTCCTTTTCTAGATTTTTAAAAAGTGCTTAGTTTATTTTCAATATTATTTCATAATGAAAGCATTTAACTTTATAAATGACTCACTGAATAACACCTTGACTGTATTCCATTGATTTTGATATAATCTACTTTTACTATAATTAACATCTAAATAATGTCATTGCAATTTTGTTATCTTTTTTTTATTGCATTTTAGGTTTTGGGGTACATGTGAAGAACATGCAAGATTGTTGCATAGGTACACATATGGCAGTGTGATTTGCTGCCTTCCTCCCCATCACCTATATCTGGCATTTCTCCCCATGCTATCTCTCCCCAA
>CAUYLG010056132.1:0-44358 GCA_963573385.1 Cacajao melanocephalus | reverse complement strand
GCCTGGGCAGTAGAACAAGAATCCTGTTCTCTCTCCCTCTTTTTCTTCCTCTTTCTTTCTCTCATACATTCTTTTTCTTTCTTTCTTTCACTCTCACTTTCTTTCCTCTCTTTTTCTTTCTTTCAAAAAAAAAAAATCTGTGATTAGGAAAATATATGTTTCTTCTTCCTTTTTTTTTTTTGAGATGGAGTTTTACTCTTGTCGCCCAGGCTGGAGTGCAATGGCGCAATCTCGGCTCACTGCAGCCTCTGCCTCCTGGGTTCAAGCAATTTTCCTGCCTCAACCTCCCAAGTAGCTGGGACTACAGGCACGCACCATCATGCCTGGCTAATTTTTTGTATTTTTAGTAGAGACAGGGTTTCACCATGTTGGCCAGGATGGTCTTGATCTCCTGACCTCTTAATCCCCCCACCTCAGCCTCCCATAGTGCTGTGATTACAGGTGTGAGCTACCGCAGCCAGCCAATATGTGTTTCTAAATAACAGGAGGTAGTGGCAAGTCCTAACAACTACCATGATTTTAAAGTAGGAATGAGAATAATTCATATTTAGATATATCTGTCTCAACTATAGTAAGATATAGTAATATCAGTAATCAACTTTCGTGACAAAAGTCCTATGTACAGACAACTACTGTAGTCTGTTGTCTCTGTTCAAAACGAAGAGAAAGCTAAATTTCCCTTAGAGACAGGTGGAAATTAATATTAACATATTTTCTCATCTTAGTTGACAGACCCCTTCTTTGACTTAAAAGGAACCCTCTTTAAGAATCCCTGTGTAAGTGGCACACTCTCTCTGTTATATGCCTGTGGGCCAGAGGAGGTTAAACTGAGAGTTGGTTGCTACATTTTCCACTGTGGAGAAAGCATACCCCACTCTTACTCACATGTAAGCCTTGTAGTTGTTGCCAATCTTCTGGACCCGGATGTCATACTTGGAGTCAATGAAAGGCTCTGCAGTGGCGTAGGTCTGGGTGAGAGCCACCACACTGGCAATGTCCTGGAAGTCGTAGTGGTTTTCCACTTTGACCTAATGTTGGAGCAAGGCAGAAAGGGGGAAAGGGAGACACACACATATACACACAGAGAAGTCACAATGGCCCTGAGCCTCTAAACCTACCAATATGTATCCAATCCAGACACTAATCTGGGTGCCACATCTCCCCAGAAGGCCCCTTCTCCCTAGCTTCCCTTCCCAGAACTCAGGGGCCACAATTGCTGCAAGGACCCAGAGGACCAGGCAGGTGGCTTGCATTCTGCTTTCTGAAAGAGGTCTGGTTGGTGACACTCATGGCTTTAGAGGTGGCAAATAATCTTCTCTTTGGAAAGAATTCATCAGTGACAGAAGGAGAAGAGCAGTTCACAAATAGGCACTCTGAAAACTGCCCTTCTTGGTTCAACCCTGAAGTATAGCAGGCCCCTCTGCCTCACCTTGCCCATGCCTGAGTGAGCGTGGCCAATCTTCACCACCACAGGGAACGTGGGCAGTGTCAGCTGAAAGCAGAGGAGAAAGGAATAAACTGTCAGAGTGTGCCCATCTCTCTGTGGAATCCCCCAAATATTTTTCTTGGGAATACCCTTGGGAGGGCTCTTTAAATAACTAGTCCAATCTACTTGCTTTACAGATTAAAAAAACTGAGACCCATGGAATGACTGACTTTCCAAGGTCACACAGCATATTAGTGGCAGAGCTAAAAGAACCCTGTTCTCTTATTTGGTATACCCTACATCTTTAAAATGCAACTGTCAATCTTCTCTGCATTAGACAAAACCTCAGCAGGACTGGCCCTCAAAGAGAATTTTAAAAAAGAAAGTATCTCTGAAAGGCTGAATTTTATGTGTAGATGTACCTTAATAAACCTGCATTATATTTTAGAAACGCATCTTTGGCATCTTAATGTCTCTGTCATGTACCTCTTGGTCCTACAACCTTCAAAGGCCCAGCATTCCTGTAATGATCCTGGCTGTTTTCTCCCTCTTTCACACTCTTCACTGCTCACCAATACCACAAACTCACCATCAAACAAGGCTTTGCATGTGAAGGCCCATTTCTGCCCAGCTTGGGGTTTGAAAGAGAGCTGATAGAATAATTCAGTATGTTTATAAACAGAGAGAAATCCTTAGGGGAGCAAACTCTATATTGAGGTAGCCATACATTAACAGAGGAGCAACAAAACTTAAAAGAATTATCCTCTAAGGGCAAGATTTCAAGCTGTTACAAAATGGTGATGGAAGAAGTAATATTGCGGAAGTGGAAGGAGCACTAGGCTAGATGTCAGGAGACGAGTACTCTAGTTCTCTCTGCCATAAACTTTCTACAAGTCACTGTATCTCACTGAGCCTCAGCCTTTACATCTGTCCATTGAAGAGATCAGATGGGATGCTTTCTGAGCTCCCTTCAAATAGTACATGAGCCTCTATCTTGGTCTGGACATTGTATAAAGAACCAGCCTGGATGCCAACCTGGGCATTTCATCTTTCAATCAGACTCAGCTCTCTTTCAATTCCCTTCTTTTCAAACATCACTAACACCATCAAAATGAAAAGGTATCCTTTGAAGGAAATAATGTTGACCCAAATGAAAAGCCAGATTCCTGTGGGAACTAGGATTTGAACAGATGCTGGGGGTATCTGGCCTGAGGATTTTAGCATTCCTGGTTGAGGTCAGTCACGGCTTGGAAAAAGAACTTCAAAGGGCTTTAGAAATCATATAGTTCAACTCTACTTTATGGAGAAGAAACTGAGGCCCAGAGAGGCAAAAGTCACAAAGCTATCTAGTGACAGCCAGAATTGGAACCCAGCCTCCCACTGTCCAGTCCAGCACCATGTGGAAGCATCTCATAGCAATAATCCCATGGAGATCTGGGATTTGGAGGCTTGGAACACTATGCTCTGTCAAACAGCAGACAAGGCTCCGGTCACAGTCACCCCCAAGTCCCCTGCTTCTTTGTTTTGTTTTTTGAGATGGAGTCTCACTCTGTTGCCCTGACTGGAGTGCAGTGGTGCAATCTCAGCTCACTGCAATCTCCCCTTCCTGGGTTCAAGCGATTCTCCTGCCTCAGCCTCCAGAGTAGCTGGGATTACAGGTGCCTGTCACCATGCCCAGCTAATTTTTGTATTTTTAGTAGAGATGGCGTTTCATCATGTTGGCCAGGCTGTGCCTGAACTCCTGACCTCAGGTGATCCATCTGCCTTGGCCTCCCAAAGTGCTGGGATTACAGGTGTGAGCCACCTAGCTGAGACATGCAATAAAAATCAGCGTAGCCTAGGGCCTCGAGAGGGCTTTGAGGTCCAAGGTTTGCCCTAAGTGATAGGACCCCTTGTGTTTTGTACCCACACCAAGAGTGCTGTCCCCAGCTATCTGGAGAGTCTGTGGCTCTGGGAGTGAGAAAGGGCTTCTAAAGCACTGGCTGCTTCTTTGACATCTCTCCCCACCCCCCAGGCGACAGAGCCAAGACACACACACCCCAACTTTCTCTGTCCTGTTCCATTACTGTTTGCTGTTGCTTTGGAGCCTCATAAATAGGGCATTGAAAGCACTTCCTGCAGCTGAAAGAAGCCCTGAGTAGCTTGTCTCATTCCCAGCGTGCAGCTCAGCAAGGGGTCCGTCCTTCTCTGTCACTGTCTCTTTTGCCTGTTGTAATTCTGTCTGCCTCTCTCAGACTCTGCCTCTCTTTCTGTCCATGCCTCTTCTTACTCTTGTTCTTTCTGCCTGAATCATAGCCCTCAGTCTTTCCGTCCTTATGCATTTATCTTTGTGGCTCTTTCTGCCCTTGACACCATACCCTCTCCCAGTGCTTTCCCTATACTTCCAGACGGCTTCATGACTTAGGCAGGGAAACAGAGGCCCGGGCCTCTTTCCTGGCTTCCCTCTGCATCTTACTGAGTATGCAGGTCGGAAGATCCTCGGGTCGTGCTGCCGCAGTGGCCTAGAGCCAACGGAAGGCGGAGCCCATCGGGGAGGGATTGGCCTTTAGGGCCACCTCATAAAGCCTGGGGCGAGGGACACAACACGTTAGGAAGGAGCCCTGTTGGGGCCGAACGGTCTGACAGACCTCACAGGCTCAGTTGGGGCTCTGCGGTGTCATGCCTGGGAGCCCCCGGCCCGCGCCGAGCTGGGCGCTGTTGCTGCGGCTGCTGGCGTTGCTGCGGCCCCCTGGGCTGGGCGAGGCATGCAGCTGCGCCCCTGCGCACCCTCAGCAGCACATCTGCCACTCGGCACTGGGTGAGTCCGAGGTCTTCGAGGTCCACAGCAGGGGGTGGCTGTGGGGGATTGATATCTTGCCAGCAGTAGACCAGGAGTCCAGAGGAAAAGGGAGGAGCTCAAATTTTGCACTTGTTGCCTCTTGCTGAGGCTGATGGGTCAGGAAAGACCAGGCGCTATAGCAACCTTGCAAGCATAGAACCTGACTGATTCATAAGGAAATGAAGATTGCGTCAGGGACTTCTATAGCAACCTCCCTCACTCTGGCCATATAGCAGTTGCAGAGTATCACTGAACAAGGTGTCACCGGAGCTATCTGATGATTATTCTGAACTACTGGATTGGGGACAGGGGAGGGGAGAGGGCTTGCATTATAACCACCCATGTCTGTCCAGGCCTATAACTTAGGTTGCCACCAAGCCCCTACTGCAACCCACACGTTCTGTCCTTTCTCTTCTCTCTGCCTGGAATGCCTTCCCTCATACCCTTAAATTCCTGGCAAACTCCTACTCATCCTTCAAGGTCTAACTTAGGTCTCTCCCCTTCTCTGCAGGCTCCCGGCTCCTTGGTGCCTTAGCATCTCTAATGTCTTGGTGTTCCTACTATGCTGTGCTATTTTTCTTTATAAGTGTGTCCTCCACTAGATCAAGAGCTCTGCAGGATGGGGACCCTGTCTTAATCACATCTGTGGTCCTAGTGCCTAGTGCAAGCCCAGGCACAGAGGAAGAGCTTCATCAACAGTTTTTGGTTATTAATGTTCAAATGGCAAGAGATGCAATACCTCAGTGCAGCGTCACAACACATATGAATTCAATAAACATTTACTAATATCAACTGTAGGTGGGCTGAGAGGCCTTGACCACAGCAATAAACTTCACAGCAACTACCCTGAAGGGGCTCCCCCTCCCTCCTCTACTCTGACTCCTACCCTGTGCCCCACTGCACACACGGCTATGGAGAACTACAGCTCTCCAGACTAACTGGTTCAAAAGGCACAAAGAGCTTAGCGGTTATAGGACCTAATAAGTCTGAGGGGTTTGGAACTTTAAGTGACTGCAGAGGAGGCATTTCCAGGTCCCCCTTCTCACACATCACGTGCTCACAACCCAACAACACCAAAACCAAGAATTGCCCTGTATACTTCTTCAAGAACCCTGGATCATCCAGACCTCAGGTATATTGCCCCCACCAGCTGCTAAAGGTTCCCTCTTTTCCCTTCCTATGCAGTGATTCGGGCCAAAATCTCCAGCGAGAAGATAGTTCCTGCCAGTGCAGACCCTGCTGACACTGAAAAAATGCTCCGGTATGAAATCAAACAGATAAAGGTACATGGGGGCAGGCTGGGATATGTAGCCCCTAGGGCTGATGGAGGAAGTGGGGTCTGTGTTCTGCGAGGGTGGGTAGCTTTCAGGTGGCTGGCTCAGTGATCCTTGGGTTTAGATGCTAAAGTGGAACTGCATGAGATTTGGAGGCATGGCCCATAGAATCCCAGGGATATTGCAGGGGAGGGCCTTAGAGTCCATCTGGTCCCACAGCTGCTGGTGTATAGAGCCACTACAGGTACCTACTGGAATAAACCAAGGTTTAGTTTTTTGTTTTGATTTTTTTTAAAAGAGAGAAAATAACCCAGTAGGGCCATCTGTATACACAAAATTCTGAGCTAGACTTTTGCTTAAATCTTTAGGCTGAGAAATGAGAAGTTTTTGCCTGTTAATATACAAAGTACAATCGCTGACCCAATACTGCTTTTTTTTAATTGCCTGTCAGATGTTCAAAGGGTTTGAGAAAGTCAAGGATGTTCAGTATATCTATACGCCTTTTGACTCTTCCCTCTGTGGTGTGAAACTAGAGGCCAACAGCCAGAAGCAGTATCTCTTGACTGGTAAGTTAAAGAACAGCAACTGGCCTTAACATAATAGATTCTGCCCTATCGGAGGTAGTGAGAAAGGAGCCAGGGTCTTCCTTGGGCAGCAGGCTGAGCCAGGTGGCATTTTCTTGGGCATAAAACAGAGTAGGGAGAAGCCTTGTCACCTCCCTTTAAATGTAAGAGTTCTCATGACAGTCATTTTGGCCAATTGTTTCACCATTTTAAGGACAGGTTGCTCACCCAGTGTAGGCAGCTGATTCCATTTTCAAATAGTTTAAAATAGTATAAGATTTTTGGCAATTTGAGTCAAAATCTCCTCTCCAAAATTGCTCCTTGCAGGTCAGCTCTGCCCTTTGCACAGAACCTAATAGGAGCTCGAATCTAACACAGTTCTGTCTCTGTGAACTTGGGCCCAGGCAGGTTTCCTCACTACTGAATTGGTTGGGATAGAACAGTTAAAGAATCACACAAGAATGTGACTCTATAAATGAATGCAACACTAAATTATTTTGGAGTTCGGGGAAAAGAACTATTTGGTAGTTGAGAACGATCAGGAAAGCTTCATTGTGTAAGTGGGATCTAAACTGGCTCGAAAAGATAAAACAGTATTTAGAAAGAAAGCAAGGGCAAGAAAAAGCACAGCAGTGGGGGAGAGAATAGGTGAAGGGATTCCACTATTTGTCTACACATTTGGCAATGAATGACCACTTAGTCACTGCCATGTCTTGGTCAGGAGAGTGGAGATTCAGTAACAAGTCAAAGTCCTCAAAAGAGTTCACTGTTCAGACATGGCTCTTGATGAGTCATAGGCACTGGAGGCTTCCCAGCTCTGAGGATGAGAAATTGTACAGAACTGAGGAGCTCCTGGATGGGAGAGGCAGAGCAGGACACACCACTGAGCCCTGCAGTTGCTAGGCCTGGCAGACCAGGCCCTTTCAAACTGTTATCCCACCTCCTTCCTAAACACCTACCCTCTGTGTGTCTCACCCACTGCTAGGCATGGAGGTACATCAGGGGAAATAGGAAACACGTTTTCTGCCTTCAGGGAGGTCAAGTCTAACTGAGGTTTGGGATAAATAACAAAAAAACAAGTCTACAGAAAAGTCATCAATGGCACCCAGGCCCTTCAGGAGAAGGCACAAGCTCCTTTGCCTGGTGTTGAAAGCTCTTTGTAACCAGAACACTGCTGCCCTCTGTAGCTTTGTCTTCTGCCATTTGTCAATGCCAGTTCCCAGCCCCTCATTTTCGCAAGATGTGAACTCAACTACCTGCAGTTGCAGAAGGTATGCTGCCAGGCTGCATCCCCCTGCTCTGCATGGGGATAGTCCCAGTGACAGGAAGCCCTTCCCTCAACCTGTTTGGCAGGTGAACTCCTATGCATCCCGTCAAGGCTCAATGCAAGCATAATCTCCGAGATACCTTCCTTGCCCCACACCCCTTCCATAGATGGAAATAATTGAATGTTCCTTTGTTCTTATACCGCACTTTGTATAGAACCACACAATAGTATAATTTTCCTCTACTTATCTATCTACCCTACTAGTTTGTAAGCTCCTTGGGAGCAGAGATCCTGTCATTTTTATATCTGTATTCCTGGTACTAGATCATAGGTAGTTGCTCAGTGAGTAAATGATTGAGTGGCTAAGGTTCTAAAAGATGTATGGGCTATATGGTCAGGGATGGCTTTGTGGTGGTAGTGAAAAGGGTCTTTGAAAGGTGAAAAGTAGCTTCACAGGTAAAAAGGGAGAACTTTCCTAAGGGGAATGGGAAAAGACTCGCCAACCTAGAGCAGGAGACTGGCCTGTGCAGATACTGGGAAGGACTGGAAAGGGGAAGGAGCCCATTATTTATTGAATATCTTCTGTGGGCCCACAACTGTGCTGGGAACTTTATAGACATTCTCTTATTTAATGTGACTTTATTATTTTCATCTTCCAGCTGAGAGGTTATACAACTTTCTTAAGATCATTCAGCTAGTAAATGACAGAGAAGAAAGAGGGGGGGTCCCACCCAGACTCTGACTTTAAAGCTCACATTCTTCTGTCTGTACCATGCTAAATGAAAAGGCCTTCACCAGATCCCACAACTCTGCCTCGTACAAACATAATGTTTGTCTTTTAGCTACAAAGATTACAGTGATTTTTATTTTTTGATCCCTTCATCGAGCCCCATGCCACCACTGCCACCAAAAAGTCATTAGAGAGGCTGCAATTCTGGGCTCTTCAAGGACCTGGGCCACTGGAGCTCCAGCAGCAGAATTCTGATGCTTGACTCTCCTCCATCTCCCCTCAAAGGTCAGGTCCTCAGTGATGGAAAAGTCTTCATCCATCTCTGCAACTACATCGAGCCCTGGGAGGACCTGTCCTTGGTGCAGAGGGAAAGTCTGAATCATCACTACCATTTGAACTGTGCCTGCCAAGTAAGGGAATGTCCATTTCCAAAGTCTTTGGGGATGGGGGAAGGGTCCTGAGCCCTCATTCATGCATGAATTTATTCACTTACTAGACTATACTTGAGATCTGCCATGGATAAGGCACTGTATGAAGTTGGGGATGAGAAAGGAACACAGTCTATAGCCCCTGATCTCAAAGTACTTACACTTTGGCTGGGAAGGTGGCCATCATAGGAGACAGACCGAGATAACTGTAATACAAAGTTTACAACTGTAATACAAAGCCACCCTTTAAAGAGAGTCTATTCTTTGTCAGCCACTGTAATAGTAAATTTATTGTAAATGTTTAATTTAGTCTCTAAAACATATTTTTGAAGAATTAAGATTTCCATTTTAAGGTGAAGAAATGAAAGCTCTGGGAAGTGAAGCAATTTGCTCAAGGTCAGTGGTAGAGTAAGGACCCTCAGAGCTGTCTGACTCCAGAGATGGCATTAAGTGGCAATACTGAATATGGGGAACCTTGGGAAGGACAATTCAGAGGAAAATTGGGGACTAGGAAAGGCTTCATATGACGGGGGCATTTGAAATGGGCTGTAAGGGCATGTAGGAGTCTGAAAGGCAGCAATGGAAAAAGAAGGACACCCTACTGACTTTGATGTTGTGTGGCCATGACTCTAGATCACCACCTGCTATACTGTGCCCTGTACCATCTCAGCCCCTAACGAGTGCCTCTGGACAGACTGGCTGTTGGAACAAAAGCTCTATGGGTACCAGGCTCAGCATTATGTCTGTATGAAACATGTTGACGGCACCTGCAGCTGGTACCGGGGCCACCTGCTTCTCAGGAAGGAGTTTGTTGACATCATCCAGCCCTAGTAGGGACCAGTGACTACCACATCCCTTCAAGAGTCCTGAAGATCAAGCCAGTTCTCTGTTCCTGCGGAGCTTTGGCCATCACCACCTCACCCCTTGCTGCCAGCTAATACGAAGTGCCAAGTGGACGGTCTGGTCACTGTCAGGGGAGGGAAGGGGCAGGCATGTTATAGCTCGTGTCCAGAACCCTGGCCTAGAACCTGTCAAGGGCTAGGGAAGGTAGCATGACTTTTCTACCCTGCCCTCTGCCTGTCACCCCTGCCTCCCAAACCCCATTAGTCTAGCCTTATACCTGTTACTGCAAGTGTTTCTTCTGGCTTACTTTGTTTTCTAAAGCCAGGACTATTTGCTTTCCTCCCCAGGAAAATGTGTTTTCTTTTGCCTTTATCAATCTGTTAAGGGAGAAATGGTGAATGTCATACATATGAGATGGTATATCCTTGTGATGTATAGTACCAGAAGGTGGGTTGATAGCATCATAAACAGGCTGACTGGCAGGAATGAAAAGAACAACATACTGTGGCTGTGTATCCTCTACTTCCCCTGTCTCAACTCATCCTAGTCTTCTGATACACTTTCATCTGTTGGGGGAGTCATTTGGGGGACACAGAATCATTCAATGTGAGAGCTAGAATGGCCTAACCTGCCCCCCCATGCTGTTATCCCCTCTATGCCATTTCTGGCAGAGGGTCCCGCCTGGTTAGCACACCTCTTTGAATAACAATGCACTTATAGTCTCAGAATAGGTACTGCCTCTCCAGGTTAACTATTCTTAATACCCTCAACTGATGTCCATAAGGCTTCTCTTCTGTCTCTTTTAGATTACTAACATCTTCATTCCTATTTCAGAACTTTTTAAAAGCCACAAAGCCTTTTTCTTATAGAGTTGAAATCACTCATCATTGGCTTTTGACACACAGAGTGGTGGTCCTCTCTTGAGGGCAAATTTCAGGATAGAGCACCAGAAAGAAATAACACAAAGGCCCTTGAGGGGAAAGGACGGTAGATAGGGAATATATCTGGCAATTGTGGCAGTTTTTTTCCAGCGGCCAGCCCTGCTAGGTGCTATAGCAGGAAAAAGTCAGCTTTGATCCTCAGAGAGCCCCATGCACCCTTCAGCTCAGTCCTCTCACCACTGTGTCTTGGGCTCCCTGAGATTCCCCAACCAAAGGACCCTTAGGGCTTCTCAGCCTCTGCGAGGCTTCCTGGCTTACCCTGAAAGGAAAAGTCCTGATATTTGCCTCTAGAATTTATTAAGGACAAGAGCTTAAAGTTTCAGAGTCTCTCCTGGGGGAAGCTCTGGCAAAGATGACAGAGACAGCTCTTTTTAAGGCCCAAGATTGTTTTTTAATATGTGGTCTGCTGGTAAGCAGGGCCATGTACAATGTTTCAGAAGAAGGCTCTTGAGCTGCAAACAGAGACCCCTTTTGACCGAGGAAGTGGGGAGGTGGGGACAAACGTGATCTCTGTTCCACTTGGAATGCTTTGCAGGGAGTCTCCATTGGTGGGTTAAGCAAGATCACCAACTCATCACACCAGCGTGGGGCAGAGGGTGTGGGGACAGGGAAGAAAGGATTTTTGAGCTCCAGGTCCTTGCAGGGGAAAAACACTGGCAATAGCCTCCTTACCAACCAACCATCCCATCTCTCTGCCCCTTCTAACTTCCTAGGATGGCCTCAGAGAAGGCACAGCATTAACCCAGCCTTATTACAGTCATGGAAGCCAGGGGAATGGGAGAGTCAGGGGAATAATAAGAGTAGGAGCAATGCCTTACATCTAGTGCTTCACACTCTCCCAGAGGCTATTACTTAATGAATCTCACTTAAATTGTGTATGTACCATATTAGAATATCCTGTGCAGGGATAATTATGCCCTCTTGACTGTCATATTAGAAACTGCGCACATTGAGGAAATATAGCTTATTCAGTGACAATTGGCAGAGCCAGGGCTGGGACTTAAAGCAGTGAGATCTGATTGCTGGTCCAGAAGTTTATTATTCTCTCAGCTTGATTAAAGTGCCCTTACTCCTGTTCTTTCCTATTCTATCTCCAGAATTTGACAAGAGGCTAAAATCTAGCTATGTGAGTTGCACAAGTTCTACAGTTCCACTCCAGTGGAGTCTTTGGGGTTGAGACACTGAGGCCCTTGTCAGAGCCCCACAGTGACCAGGTGGCTAAGTGCAAAATGAAAACAGCAGAAAGATTAATGTCCCCACTGAGCCACCTACCATCTCTTTGTGATTGGGGTAGTATGTCTGCTCAATGAGGGGGAACTTTTCTCCTCCCAGTGTCTTGTAGATGGCGACCAGCTGGGCAAACTGCAAAAGAAAAGCAAATGTTTCAGCTTATCTTAGATAACTTCTGAAAGAGACATAACATCAACCCATCAAATATTTATTGAGCATTTGCTCTGTGAAGGACTTTATGCTAAGCATTGTGAGGATATAAAAGAAGTGTACAATTCCTATTCCCAAGAATATGATATGCATTAGTTGGGGAAGGAAAAGAGAGTGAGCTAAAATTCAATTACCTTTCTCAATTTTAATGATGTTTCATTCAATCCTCAAATCAAATTAATGAACTAGGTAATTTATCATCTTCATTTTACATATGGGGCCCAGAGAGGTTACAAAACTTGCCTAAAGTCACAGAACTGCAAGGTGAATCTGGGATTGAAAATTGGGTCTCTAACTTTCCACACCTGCATCTCTGAGTGATGGCAAGGCATGAAGCTGGCCAAGTCTTGGATGTTCAAATGCCAGGCAAAGGAATGATGGATTTTTCTGGTAAGCAGTATGCAGCCACCAAGAATTTGAGCAGGAGGCATCATAAAATGAAGCTGTTCTTCAGGAAGATTAGAATAAAATGGTCATGGCATGTGGAATAGACAGGCCCAGTCTTTCTGGGACTTACTACCCAACCAGGGACTAAACTCACTGGACCCTTTGCCTACGTATGAGAAACTGAAATAGCTCCATGAGGAAGGGGCAAAGTACACACACTTACAATATCAGGTTTCAAAGCTTTCTCACTGCACAGCTGGGATCCCCTACCCCCATCCATTTTATAAATGAAGAAACTGAGGTCCAGAGAGGTCACTTGCCCAAGGTCACACAGTAGTTGAGCCAGGTTCACAGCCAGGCCCCTTCATTTCCAGTCCATACCTCTCCTTATTCCTGCAAGTAGCTGCCTTTTAAGCTCTGCAAATACTATGCCCTTTCCACAGGAAACACAGAACTTTCCTGCTCAATCCAGTAACATACACACCTACACTCCCATCCCCAGTGCATCAGCAGCAAAGGAAACACGTATTCTCTCTAGGGCTACTGAATTAGTTTATGTTCCAAGCCACCTGGTATTTAGAATGGCTAGAAGGGAAAGCTGTTAGATGAAATCCATTTATCAGAGAAAGGAAGGCTAGAACATTTTTCAAAAGCTCAGGTCCTATTCTCTATAAGCGATGCCAGCACATGAGCCAGGGAGGCGAGAGGAAGTTGGGGCAGTAAAAGCTCGGAGCTGGGTTGTTAGAAAACCAGAATCTTCTGATACTTGTTCCATTAACTTCCTAGGTATCCTTGGGCAGATAATTTTTTCTCTCTGGATCTCACTTTCTTCATATATAAAATGACAGGGTTAAATTTGATCAGTTCCTCAAACTTTATACCACAAAGAATATCCCTTTATTATATTTCCTCCCAAACTCTGCTATCAAACTGCAGTTTAAGTGATCATCTGTTGTGGTCCTTCTATGGGTACAGATATAATTTTGTTATTTTTGAAATGCTGGAAAACACTAGAATTCGTGGGTCCCTCCCTTTAGTAACAAACAATTGGTAACTCTAGAGTTCTAGGGCCTCCTCCAGGACCGAAAGGATGATTCATGGACTCTCAAGCCCCTAAGATATCATTGTCAAGAGGGATTTTGTAGCGTCTCTAGACCAGCCCTCTCATTTGACAAATTGAGATTGAGTCTGGAAAAGCAAAGGAAAGTGCAGGCTCCCGGATGACATCCTGGCGTAAGAGCTGCACTGTGAGAGCACTAGGTCTCTTTTCCTTGCTGGGTGCATTCTCCATTGTACCCTGCTGTCCTCGCCATCTTGGTCCTTCAATTTGCTTTAACTGTCAAGAACGAACCCTCAGACCTTTTCTGCCTTCTGATTCTCCCTACCTGCTCATCTGACCTTTACGTCCTGCATGCCCATCTGGGCCTGGCTGGACTCCTGCTCTGCCTCTGGACACCTGCCTGGGCTCCCAAGGCTCTCCAGCATCCCTGGGGAGCTAATGCCAGCTCTGCCTAACGACCTCTGTCCTGCTGCAGCCCACACTCTGGCATGGCACCAAGGCATGTGGGAGAGTTACACAGACACCACACAGATGCCAGGACAGCCTGCGGCAGACTCTCAGAGCCCTGGGACAGCCAACACAATAATGGCAGCCAGTTCCCAGGCTTTTGTTGGGTCTCAAGAAGCTCACCCCACCCTCCTCTCCAGCAGTCCCTGTCTGCTCAAGGTACTGAGCTTGGCATCTAACCCATACCTCCCTGGAAACTTAGATTAAATCACAGGCATACAGTCACCAATTAAACGAATGTAACATCTGATAAGGGCTGTTTCCTCTATACATAGACAAAAGAATGAATTTGAGGGTGGGGGTGCTCTTGGCAATTGATATGAAGATATGTCCATTATAACTATTCATCCAATGAATCAAGAAAGAATTTTTGGAAAAAATGAGATTCCAGATCCCTTTGAGTAATGTGCCCCTATGCCTATCACTCCTGGAAATTAAATGATTTAATTTAACTCTAGTGCACTTGTCTCCAAAAACTCAGAAAGACAGACAGAAATTCAGATAGATTGGCAGCAATAAAGGGTGGTGTCATTCTTGCTTTGTCGGAATGCTGCTTTCATTGACAGGTCCACTTCTCTTCCCCAAATCCCAGTGGCCTGCCCTGACCAATTTCAGAGACAGCAATGTGCTGTCAGAGACAGAGTTGTGCAAGGTAGAGCCTTTTCTAACCCAACCAAAGTCTCTCCACACACCAACAGCAGTCACAGTAAAGATACTTAGAAACATAGGCCAAAGTAATCAACTGAGAGGGACCCTCCCCTCACAGTCACCAAATTTGTCCACTCCCATGAACAAGCAGAGAACAATATGTAAAATGTCATTCATGAGGCAGCTGCTTAGTGAAACTGAAGGGAGAACTTGAGGTCTGGCCAGGGAGCCCTGCTGTTCTCATGTGGTGCCCAAGGCAATGTGCTGAGATTGTGAATGGGTGAGAGTGTGACCCCTCACCATATCCCAGATCCTGGGAGGAGCAAAGCCCTAGCCACAGGCTCTCCCCATTCTCCCTGCCCTGGCCTCTGGCACAGTTTAGGAAAAGAAAACAGGGAACAAATTTCTTTAATAGAACCCACATACTAGGAGCCTGTAACAACCAGGCTGTCAAAGTGGTGGCAGGTGCTACTATTATTCTCAGTTTGTAGATGAATAAACTGGGGCACAGGTTCAGTCAGAGGGTTGAAAAGTAGTGAAATCACCCAGAAAAAGCTGCTAATAGCAGGATCACCCTGCATGGCTAAGAGAGAGTCAAATTATGACAAGTACCTGGAGTGCAGGTGGGTTAGGACATGTGTGCAGTAGAAAGGACATGTGACTGAGGAGAAAGGGGAGTTCCCCAAAAAAGACACTTGGTGAAGGTATCACATACACTCTTCTGTGATTGGTAACATACTCCAATCATATACTCTGTTAGCCTGTTTCTGCAGAATCTAGGATTCCAGATGCCTCAGGCCAGGCAGAGGGAAAGGCTGAACAAAGGGAGCTTGGGAACCCAACCTTCTCCTTAACCATGGCAGCTCCCAGCCCTCCTGATTCCTTGTCCATTGCTCTTTCTCTTACACTCCAAGCTCTCCCTGGCTTCCAAAGGAAAAAGATAGCTGTTAGTTTCAGGGTGGAAAAAAAGATCAAGAGCAGAGGTGACAGATCTGTTTGGTTTAAAACACACACACACACACACACACACACACACACACACACACACACACCCCTCTTTAGCTCTGTGAGTGGTGTAAAGGCTTGGAGTTTAGAAACTTCGCAATTAGCCACCAGTGGCAGGAACCCTGGCAATCCAGTGTGTGTGGCAGCTGAAATTTGATTTTTGCAAAACAAGAAGAAGGGCCTACTGCATTTTGAGTCCTTCCTAGGGGGCCTGGATCCTACCCTTTTACCTGGAGGAAGGGGGCCTCACTCACCACCCATGGTTTGTCACAGAAGTTGTAAACGGATTCCAGTGAGTTGATGCTGGGGAGGTCTGCATACTGCAGGCCAATGAGGATGTGATTAGGGGCAGGTGTTACCTTCTGAGAGGGTCAGCCTGGAGCAGCAGAGCCAGCAGAGGAGCTGGGTCCCCTCAGTGGTCTGAGGGGAAGCCAGAGTGCCCCCAAAGCCATCATAAGTCACTCTCCGTCCTAGCACCACTTTTCCTATCTGCCTGAAAGTTTCCATTGCCCTCCTAGATTTCTAAATTGGCCAAGGAAGAGAAAACCAGATCAGCTTCTTCCTTATATAGGAGTCTCAATCTATGTGAGAGGCAGTGGGATGTAGAGAAATCCTGGCACTATAACTTTGGCAAGTTATGTGATCCTTTCTAGGTCTTGTTTCTCTGTAAAAAGTGATAATAATGACAATAATATCTTCCTTGTAAGGTAAGGATTAAATAATATTAATGTAGAAAAACCTCAGAAACTGGTCTCCTAAAGTAAGTAGTTTTCTACTCCTTACTTTCCTTCTTTAATTTTCGTATCTCTATCATGAAAGTCAGAGTTAGGGTTAGGCTTTAATGATCTCCAAGGACACCTCTGGCTCATAAGTATCTGATTCACATGCATGTGGATATATTTAACTTTCAGGTTGCTGAACCACTTGGTAGGACTCTGTCACTACCTCTGAGTTGAACTATTCCCTTGGATGCCACAGGGCTCAGGCCTTTCCAAAAGTTTGATCATTCTAGGAGGCAAGAAACAGACATTTTTATCACTGCAGCCTATGGGCCAAGGGCAGAGTCTACAGACCTACAAGGACTTCTTCACAGAATTTTTGTGTGACTTTGTCATGAGGCAAAAGGTACACTCCACAGCAAAGGTGCCCCAGCCTGTGACAAGTGATGCTGTGCTACTGCAATGGCCCTCCCCCATGTCCCAGGGGAAGCTCCTCTCACATCCTCTTAGTTGGGGCCTACTGCATCTTGAGGTCCCTCCTGGGGGCCTGGGAGATATAGGGACACTCCTGGGACTGGGGCCTACTGCATCTTGAGTCCCTCCTAGAGACCTGGGAGATGTAGGGCCTGGATCCTACCCTTTTACCTGGGAAGAGGGGTACCTCACTCACCACCCATGGCTTGTCACAGAAGTTGTATATGGATTCCAGTGAGTTGATGCTGGGGAGGCCTGCATACTGCATGCCAATGATCAGGTGGCGGAAGTCCTCATTCTCCGCCATGCCAAATGCATGCTGCCGGATGAGCACGAAGTCTGGTCGGAAGGACCTGGCAAGAATGTAGAGGCAAGTTTGCCATTAACCAGCACTTCAGACCATATATCATTTTGGTTCCCATTTCTAAAACCCAAGACAGAGAAGAGGGTTTAGGGACCACCTAGTCCAAGCCCCTCATTTTACTGTTGTTATTTTAGAGACAGGTCTTAATCTGTCGCCCACGCTGGAGTACAGTGGCACAACATAACCATAAACTCAACCATAAACTGTAACTTCAAACTCCTGGGTTCAAGTGATCCTCTTGCCTTAGCCTGCTAAGTAACTAGTACTATAGGCACGCACCACCATGCTCAGCTAATTCTTTATTTTTTGGAGAGACAATGTCTTACTGTGTTGCCTAGGCTGTTCTCAAACTCCTGGGCTCAAGTGATCCTCTCGCCTCGGCCTCTCAAGTAGCTAGGACTATAGGCATGTGCCATGACCCCTGGCTAATTTTTTCACTTTTTGGAGAGATGAGGTCTCACTATGTTGCTCAGGCTGGTCTCAAACTCCTGGGCTCAAGTGATTTTTCTGCTTCAGTTACTCAAAGCGCTGGGAGTGCAGGCATGAGCAATGGTTGTAATTTTATTATTATTATTCCTTTCTGGACTGGGAAATGGTATATTATGGTACTTCCCTTTTTTTTTTTTTTTTTTTTTTTTGAGACAGGGTCTTGCTCTGTCACCTGGGCTGGAGTGCAGTGGCACGATCTCGGCACACTGCAACCTCCACCTCCCAGGTTCAAGCGATTCCTGTGCCTCAGCCTCCCAAGTAGCTGGAATTACACAGCAACAGGCTCAGATAATTTTTTGTAGTTTTAGTAGATGTGGTTTCACCATGTTGGCCAGGCTGGTCTCGAACTCCTGGCCTCAAGTGATCTGCCCGCCTTGGCATCCCAAAGTGCTAGCATTACAGGTGTGAGCCACTACACCTGGCCCATATTACAATACTTTCCAAGTAAGATTTGAGGAACAGAATTCTAAAATTCCCTTTCTTCTCTGAGCTAAGCATTGCCTTTTTCTAAGGTACAAATACCCTAAGGAGGGAAGAAACACTTTTATATTCTCACACCTTAAATGAAAAATATTTTTCCTTGACCTCATGAGACAGTATAAGAGCCTGAAACTCCTTGTGACTTTTAAGTTGGAGCTCAAAGCAGATCCTGGAAAACTGAAGACAACAGATAGTACTTGGCTCCCTTCACCACACTGCCACAGAGGTCCGTGATCTCAGTGTCCTGTTCTGACTCCTTAAAGCTGCTCCTTAAAATAGGCAATGCCCTCATCAGGTCCCCAGGAGAACAAGGGGCCAGGCTGGTTGAGGACAGATGCCAGACTTCCCAATGTTATTCTTCCAAAGCGAACGCTAGGGAGGGGTACAAATATTTTTCGCAGAACTGAGGTTGAGCAATGGCTACAGGAAGCCCTGAGAGTACAGAATGTTCCCATGCATGGGAAAGCTCCTGTGCTTCCCCTCTAGCCAGCAAAGCTTTTAGCCACGGCTACTTCAGAGGACCAGGGCCCCTGTTTTCACGCCTGAGCTTCAGAGGAACCCCACCTTCCCAGAGAGTCAATTCTGTGGCAGCATCTACTCCCAAGGTTCTAAGCCTCAGCAGATTCATATGATATACAATGACCTACTTGGTTCTCTGCCCAGGCAGCCAACCACCCACCACCTCCAGCCCCAGCCCCACCCAGGCTCAGAGATTAGTCTTTTCAAATGAGTGTTAAAGGAGCGAGCCCTCCTTGGTCACTCAGAGGACTTACACTTTTACACTGTTAGTGGGAATGTAAATTAGTACTTCTAATGAAAACAATATAGAGATTTCTCAAAGAACTATAAGTAGAACTACCATATGACCCAGCAATACCATTACTGGGAATCTAGCCAAAGAAAAAGAAATCATCATATTAAAAGACACTCATAATCATGTATTAATTACAGCACTATTCACAATAGGAAAGTCATGGAATCAAGCTAAGTGTCCACCAAGGGATGACTGGATGAAGAAAATATATACAGTACACACCACAGAATATAATGCAGCCATTAAAAAAAAATGAAATTGTGTCTTTTGCAGCAATAAAGATGGAGCTGTAGGCCATTATCCTAAGTAAAATAACTCAGCAACAGAAAATCAAATACTGTATTTCTCACTTATAAGTGGGAGCCAAAGAATGGGTACACATGGATATAAAGATGGAAACAACAGACAACGGGGACTCCAAAAGAGGGGAGGATGAGAGGAGGATGAGGGTTGAAAAATTACCTATTGGATATGATGTTCACTGTTTACATGATGGAACACTAGAACACCAAACCTCACCATTACATAATATACCCATGTAACAAATCTGTACATGAATTCCCTCAATCTATTAAACAAACAAACAGAAACATGGCATCTGTTAGAGTTGCTCTGACCTTCTTGTGTCCCAGTTCTGGGAAGTTGGCACCAGCTGTATGCCTGAGATACAACTCCAACCCTTCACCGCAGTTACAGGAATTGAGCTATACACAGTGGCCAGCCCCTTCTTGCCCTGCTACTGGGCCTCTCTGTCACCACCTGTTTGTGTTCATGCATCCCCATTTACCCTCTCTACGTACAGCTGGAAGAGCCCATCCATTCTCTCTTGTAGGATCTACCCGAGTTCATTCCCCACCCAGATGGACACCTTTTTTTGTCTTCTTCCTTGATCTTCAGGATGGATGAGCTCACATTTCCTGTTGTTAGGTCCCAGACACCTCCAGTCTGGCCTTTCCTGTCACTAACTAGTTCCTGTTGGACACCGGAAGCCTGTTAGGTTACTGAAGATTCAGGTGGGGAAGAGGGTGAGGTAAAGACTCTTCTTGGAACAAGACTGATGTCTGAAAACCTGAAGCCATATTGAGCTCCTGGGAAGAATAAAACTTGTTGAAATCATTTCCCACTGCCCCCTCTCCCTGCTCTACCACCTTCCAATCTGGAATTCTCATTACCTCCCTCACAAAATTCTGTATGACAACATCACATTTATAAGGCATTCAGCATACCACCTGGCATGTAAGTGCTCAATAATTGCTAATTTTCTTCCACCCACCATGTCTCTTCCAACCCTCAGTTTTTCTATCCAATTTAGGAGTTCCCAGGAATGAGGAATATAGAAAGAACACAGGGTGAAGAGTCAAGAGATCTCACACAGAACATAGGGCTCTGCCACAACTCACTAGGGGAATCTAAGCAAATCAATGTAAAATGGAAGGCTGAACTACATCAGATATTTTCTTGTTTTTTTTTTTTTTTTTTTTTTTTTTAAAGCAATGGAACCCTGTTTTCCAAGGGAAATGTATGCAGGATAAAAGCACAGAGCTGCACTGGCTGAAGGGGTAGGGGGAAAGAATCCTGTATGGAATCCAGTTATCTCTAAGTGAGCTCTGAGTATGTGAAGCTTAAGGTTGCTTTCTCTACCACTAAACTAAGAGCTCAGCTAGAAGCTGGATTTCTCTGCCTTTTCCACTACTTCTGCACAACATACATCATTAAGTTCTATACACCATACATTGCACTGCTATGTCACTCTAACACCTGACTTAGAAACCACCTCTTCGAGCCAGAGGTAGTAACTGTGGAGACAGTGACAATAATCCTGAGGACAGAAAGACCCTTACCGGACAACCTTTGTGCCATTCCGGAGAACCTGCATATCCACAGCATAGGTACCATCTGCATGGGCCACCAGGTTGAGCTCTGAAAATTCTGCCTGAAAAATAACAATAGGGGAATAAGTTCACAATCCTGACTTTGCCAAGTCCTCTACATAGCAGTAGCAACATCCTCACCACCAAACATTTATTTACAGTTTTCAAAACATGTTCACATACTGAGTTAGTCTGATTTTCATAGCAACACCGTGATAAAGGTGGGACAGACATAATTATCCCCATTTACCAAAGGAGAAAATTGAGCCTCAGAGCAGTTAAGTAACTTTTCTGGACAAACAAAACTTATCACTGGCAGAGAAAGGAGCAAAACTCAAGTCCTCTAACTCCCAGCCCAGCATCCTTTGTGCTGCCTCTCTACAGAGTAAGAATGTGGACTGAGGCAAATGTCCTTTTATCAGTTTCAACATAAAAGCGCTAGGTTTAAATTCAGGTAACTAGGTTTTAGTTCTGATTTTGCCCTACCTAGTTGCATAAAACATTAAGCAAGTTACTTCTCTCTGGGTTTCAGTTTCCCCGATCTATAAAATGGGAATAATTTTTTTCAATCTTGCCTAACAAGTTGTTTGAAGAGAGTCAGTAAATCATAACACACTGTATAGTGAATGATGAGTAACTTCTTTTATCACATAGGAAATACATGCATTGTTGAAACTGAACATCCCCCTCCTCCCCAAATGGACCCAATCATTATTTATTATGAAGCAAAGGATGGAGGAAGGTTAAAAAAAAAATTGGTCTTTCAGTGCTTCACTGTGTTAAAACAAGGAAGTATTCTTTTCTAAATTTCCTCTAAAGTATAGCCTCAGGCCCAGAGGAGCCATCACTGGAGGCGGCACACCTGAACGGCAGACATGTGCCTACCGAGAAATCTCTTGCCACCAACAATACGGAGGTAACGTGCAATGTCCTGGGAAGACATTTCTCTAAGGTTTTCCTCAGTCTAAGAATCTTACACTGCAGTAGGGGCCCAAGAGCCAAACTGCTTACTCATCTATAGATACCAGAACCATAAAAAGAAATCAGAGAAATGAAAAGATGCAGACTCCAGGACCATGCCTCACAGAGAGAGGGTAGGAGAGAGAGGAGATGCAGAGTCCAGAACCCAATGATGGACACAGTACTCCACTCAGCAGAATGAGATGGTTCACTCTGGCATGCCAAGAGGAAACCGTGATGACGCAGATGCAGCTCTGGGCTTCAGGCCGATTACCTGTTCCACCTTGATATCATAATCTCCAAGGACTTTTTTGCCCCGAAAGCACTTGGCCCTGGAGAAAGGAATAAACCCACACAAATTAGTTTTGTGCAAGTATTTAAAGTCAGACATTTACTACTACAAAGAAGAGGACCACAGCAGACAGATCCCCAGAATGAGGGCTAAGAGACCTGGGTTCTGATCCTCATTCTGCTATGAGGTCACCATAAGACAAACCATTTCCTCTCTTTTAGCCTCAATTTACCCATCTATAAAACAATCTAAAACATCCTTTTGTTCTCAGGTTTTGTTATGATAACATCTCTGGTCTTTTGGCTATAAAAAGCATCTAGAAATAGGAATTTCCCCAATTTTATTCTTAGTAAAGACTAGGTCAGCTTTATACATTGCTATAGTTTCCTTATCTTCTTTGATCCTTCATTTTCACTATGGTTTTCTATTTGGATTTTTAGTTTTTAAAGAAACTGTTATTATCACTTTACCACTTCATACCCATACAAAAAGGACCTGAGGCAATTAATAATTTAAAAATATAACCAACAAAATAAGAATTAAAGAACAATCAATGAATGAGAGGAAATTAATTAGACCAAAAGAGAAGGCAGGGGGAAAAGACTAAGGAAAGCCATTGCATCTGAACACAAAACTTAGCCCATATTTCTGAGCAGTCAAGAAAATGGGTCAAGCTGAGTTACACAGTACATAGTATCTTCCCAGTTTGTCATGGATCTAGAGGAATCTCACATTAATGCATTAATTAATCCCCATAATAAGTAATGAATCCCTTATAAGCAGATATGTTTATGCTTATATTAATTTCTACCTTGCTACTAACCTGCCCTGCCCACATTAGAGTTCCTTATCTGCCCATTTAGGCTGGTTCTCTATTTGTCAAAAAGGCCTTTTCACACTCTACCTCTTAGGTAGGTCAAGCTTGCTTTTCCAGAGCTTGAAATTTCCAACTGTAATACATCACTGGAGATTTTTTGGGAGTCTCTCCCCAAAATAAAGGGGATATAAACCAATATTTATTGGGCATCACGTTCTACAGATTATATGCGAGTTGTTTTCAAGAACATCTCATTTAGTCCTCATAACAATGTATAAGATAGGGAGAAGGGAGAAAAGTCTTTATTTCAGAGGCAAAGAAACCAAGATTCAGAATTGAAAATGGTATATTCAAGGCCCTATAGCAAGTTAGTGGCAGAGCCAGTATTCACAGCCAAGTCTGTGGCACTCTGAGCCCAATGCCCCTCACACAGCAGACATTGTCTCCCTCTGGTGATCTATCTCTCCATCTCTGCTCACACCACTACAAAAATGGACTTGCCCTTTGTGTAATGCATTGCATTTGTTCCCATTTTCCTTCTTCTATTCACAAGGGACTTAATGATGTTGTGAGCACTAGTCCCACTACGAATACTTCCTACCCTGGTTCCTGTCAACTACCCAGGACAAGGCCAGGCTGTTTCCTTTTCTCTATGGGCTCTGGAACAGCCCGTTCTAGGAAGTTGTCATTTATCCTATCCAAGTCCCTGGCCACCCTCAAATTGCTCCTCTGAGGCACTCAGCCATCCTGGAGCTGGACCACTTAAGGCCATCCCCCACCTCTGCCCCAATTCCTTATTAAGCTTCACACCAGCTTGTTTCCAGGACCCTGATCAACATTCACAGCTCAGCGAGCCCCTCAGGCAGGGGTCCTGTAGCATATTCCCTTTCTTTGCCTATTATTCCATTTTATTTACAGGTTTAACTAATAGAGTCTAGTATGGCACTATTACTTCGCTGCAGACCTTGGAATCTGCAAGTCTTTGTCCATGACTATAAAAAGGAGGAACTGGAGTAAATGACCCATGAGATACCTCTCTTTCACTGGTGAGGTATGTCTACCTTGTTATCAGCTATGCTTTTCTGATGTTTCCTATTTTCCTGTCTAAAAATAGCTCTCCTTCTGTGAGGTAAACCTCAGAGATATTAACAATAACCTCTCATTTGGTATGGTGCCTTGCATTTACAAAGCATGTTCCTTGCCCTAGTTGTTCCTCACAACTCTGTGAAGCAGCCAGGAGAGATAATACGGTCCTTTTGGCTGATGGGGAAACTGAAGCCCTGGACGATTAAATAACATGCCCAAATCAGAAAACTTCCTGGGAGTTAAGGCTAGAACTAAGAGTTTACATCTAGGTGCTTACATGCTGCCAAGTTTCCTAATTCACTCATTTATTTTGTGGCTTTTCAACACTGATATTAAAGTATATTTTTAGATTTTGGCTGGGTTTATCTGCCACTTCCTGCACCTGCCCATTGACCAAGTTGGCTAATGAACTGTCTTCATGCCTTCCCTCCACCCCCACCTCTCTAGATATCCTAATGCCTTTTCCTTAAGGTAATTTGTCCTGTTGGAAATCTTAGTGTGTGTTTCCTGGCCCAGGGTCACTGACCTCTCTTGGCTGAGCCACCACCTTATAGAAAAGGAGCCAAGATGGCCGGCAGATGGGACACAGAGCTCTCTTCTGGAGAATGAGCACATTCTTGCAGCTCCAGGCCCTTGGACATTTTGATTCCAGGTATTTTCATGAAAAATTGTGTAACTTGCTAGCAAATGATAGAAGTACTTCTTGATACTCAGGGAGCACTAGTACAGGGCAGTGAAATAGAATCCAGAGGATGGGCTCTGGAATCACAATCTGGGGTATGAATTCTAGCTGTACCCTTTCCTAGCTGTGTGACCTTAGTGGGGTTTAAATTTTTTAAAAATAGTATGTCATGTGGTTAAACCAATCTGTCTATCTTTTAAACTATATAAAAGGATAAAATGAAAAGTAAAATTTTCTTTTTTCCCATTCCTCTCTTATCACACATAGTTCCCATTATCAATTATAAGCATATCTTTCCAGTGGGGAAGAAAAAATTGTGACTATACCTGCATACATATATGCTTCAAGCACATACATATGGCATGCTACATAAATTCTTTCTTTGAAACTTGATTTTATTTTTCACACTTAAAAATATATCTTAGTGATATGCTTTCAGCACATATTGATGAGCCTCTTCCCTTCTAATATGAAATTCCATTTGAAGGACATACAGTAATTTAACCAAGATTTAGTGGTACGCATTTATTGGTATTGGCATTATTTATTGCATTAGATTTCTAGTTTCTTGTTTTTGCTATTACAAACAATGCTACAATAGCTTACATTTAAAAATATATCCATAGGATAAATAATTTATGACAGAATTGCTGGTGCAAGGAACAGACACAGTTATGGTTTTTACTGATATTGCCAAACTGTCCTCCACCCAAGAAAAAGATGATACTATTCTTACCAGCATTTGAAAGTTTGCGAAAACTACTCTACTTCCCTTAGTTTTCCCACACAGTCCCCTGCAGAAGATAGGAACAGATAAGATGCCCAGTATGGACTTTTCTTCTTTTTTTGAGACAGGGTCTTGCTCTGTTGCCCAGGCTGGAGTGAGTGGTACAATCATGGCTCACTGTAGCCTCGACATCCTGAGCTCCAGTGATCCTCCTGCCTCAGCCTCCCAAGTAGCTGGAACTACAGGCACATGCCACCATGCCAGGCTAATTTTTAAATTTTTTTGTAGAAACAAGGTCTCACTATGTTGCCCAGGCTGTTCTTGAACTCCTAGGCTCAAGCAATTCTCCTACCTTGGACTGTGAAAGTGCTGGGATTCTAGGAGTGAGCCACCATGCCCTGCCAATATGGACTTTCCGATTGGCAGTCTTGTCAAATAAATCTAAATTCATCCCCTTGTGCTCAATCCTAAACAGAACCCAAGATGTACATCCTTGAAACACAGACTAAAAATATCTGTAGTGCCTGTGTTGTCAATTTCCCCCTATTGTAACATTTTCTTAACAAGCCTAGCAGCTGAGGATCTATGTAAGTTTAATGGCTTGCAGCTTCCTTGATGGACCAGGTAATGAACCATCTCCCCTTATTGCTAAAATGAGCAAAAGCTTCTAGATTTAACTCTTGTTACTCAAGAAAGTGAATACCTTCATCAATTCCCATCTATCTACCAACCAGGGCTTGTGAGGGTGAGGAATATGATTTCAGAGACTTCTCTCCTAACGCCCCCACAACACTTGGCCCAACCCAGACAAGCCTAGCTTAAATACTCCCTCTTTTATGCATGGGACAATGAAGAAAGAGTTCTAGAAATAGGAGCCAGGGAAGCTGAGTTCAGGCCTACTTCTATCACTTGTCAGCTGTGTGACTTTGGGCAAGTAAAGCCTCTCTGAGTCTCAGTTGTGTCATTTATAAAATGGGGCTAATAATGATCCTAACAGTGAACACCTGCGATGTACTAAGCACTATTCTAAGTGTTCTATATACTTTACCTCATTTAATAATGTTTAGCTCACAGGTGGTTGTGAAGATTTAATGAAATCAGATGACATGAAAATGTTTTGGAAATGCTGAAATGTTATGCAAATATGAAGCACTGTTAGCAAAAAGCAGCAAACATTTATCCTATTTTAATATGACTACAGCCAGCATGGCTTCTTCCTTTTCTGAACTTTCATCATATTTATTGTCTGCTCATGATATGTGGCTCATAGCATCATCATCTTATAACACCTTTCAAAGTCAGTTGTCTAATAATTGGACACCCCTCCCCCACCTCTGCCCTCAGACCACTAGATTATGTAAGAATGCTTCAGAGCAGGGACGATCCATATGTGAGTCTTGGACTTTTCAAAACATTTTCAATTTTAAATACTGATTATGTCTTATTGTTTGATTATATGCTCTAGGCCTGTACAAATATAATCATTATATCCACAGATTTCCAAATCCTACACAGAGCTGTGACTTAGTAGCCTCACAATCAGGACTTGCTTATTGACTGGAGATGTTAGGAGTGGTGGTTTGGGCTGGACTACTGGAGAAAACCAGAAGAGACCAGCCTCAGGATGGTGTCTATTTCTGCAGGCCCAGCCACCTTCTCTCTTCTCACATGTGTCAATCCCAAGAGTCAATTTTTTCCTTCCTCTCCTTGCCCACATGAACACCTGTTTACAATGCCTGTCTATATTGGTGCTAAGGACCTGAAACAACCTAGAGTATAAATCCTCCCCTAGATGACTGGAATTTGCATAAAGATCAAATCTCAGACAAGAAGATGACAGCACTAAAGATGGATTCACATGCTCCAGAAGGCATTTAGGGAGGAAAAGACTTTCCTACAGCTCTGGAAATAGTCCAGCACCTAGTAAATGCCTAGCACTGGTCTAGACATTTATCTTTAACAAGGTACTAGTTTCTGGCTCTTACTGACTCTGACTCGGGCCTTGTTTTTTCAACCAAGCATCTCAAGGCTTCAAGAAGTTAGAAAATAAACTAGAAATAGTAGGAAATTCCTGTTTCCCAGCCTACACTGTTAGGGTAAAATCAAGCCTGCCTCCTGGTGCAAGTTTGTGAGCGACTGCCGCCACCCACTGGCAAGATGAGTACTGCAGCTAACTGCAGTCACAGCTCACCACTCACTGCACCCACTGAATAGCTACAGACCCTACTGGCACAGATATTCCTCCAGCTGCTTATTTGCTGCTCTGCAAAACCATACCCAAAGATTAACTGTCTCTTCTAAAAAGTATGCATCCACTCCCCTCCCCCAAACAAGGTGGATAGCTATATTTTGCAGCTTGTAGAAAGAAATGCCATGGTTAATCAGTAAATTAAGCAAAAATTTATTGAGCACCCAGTGATAGGCTGGAACTATAAAAATTGACAACCATTAGTGGTCACCAAGAAAGCACAATCTACAAAAGGACACCAATATCTATGTGGGGGTCACTGCTAATTTCCCATTCAACTCCAGATTTACATCTAGCATTCACATTTCCACTTTTCAATCTTTTCCTTTAAAAAAAAATTTTAAGCACACAACTGAAACAAGAATAAGTTTCATATAGCCTAGGAAGATGTACAGTGGAAAGAAAGTTTCCTCTACCTCATGTCAGTGGAGAAACAGAAACAAAAATGAAAGACTGTAATTCAGGGTATCAACCGCAGCAGACATACAAGCATAGCATTACGGGAACCCAAAGGAGGGAGCCATTCTCCCTGCCTGGAGAAGTCCAGGAATGCTCCACAAAGACTGAACTGAGTCTTAAAGAGTGAGTAGGAATTAGCCACACAGGAAGGAGGACGCAGGATTGCAATTTAAGGGCAAAGGCACAGAAGCTTAAGTGGGGCTCTGGGTACTACAGGGGCCCAGCACACTGCTGGATGAGCAGTGAAGAGCAGAGGTATCGAGGCAGGTCTGAGAGGCAGAGCAAAGGGCTTTAAATGTCAGGTGGAGTCACTGGGACTTGAGGGCTGGCCTCCAGATGATTTTTTACAAATTTTCATTACAGAAATATCCTCAATAATCATCAACATTTTACCAATCTTTTTCATATATTACCCTCACTGTTTTTGTTGTTGAGACTACGGTTTGAGTATTTTAAAGCAAATTCCAACATGTCATTTCTCCTGCCAACTTTTTTGAGTCGGAGTTTTGCTCTTGTTGCCCAGGCTGGAGTGCAATGGCACGATCTTGGCTCACCGCAACCTCCACCTCCTGGGTTCAAGCGATTCTCCTGCCTCAGCCTCCCAAGTAGCTGGGATTATAGGCATACACCACCACACCTGGCTTATTTTTTATGTTTTTAGTAGAGATGGGGTTTCTCCACGTTAGTCAGGGTGGTCTCGAACTCCCGACCTCAGGTGATCCGCCTACCTTAGCCTTGCAAAGTGCTGGGATTACAGGTGTGAGCCACCATGCCTGGCCTCAATTTTTAAGTATCCTCTCTAACTGGTAATGATTCTTATTTTTATGATTTACAGTGGCAAAACAGACATAATGACATTTTCCATTTAAACCACTTTTATGTATATTCACAATGTTGTGCAACTACCACCACTACCTATTTTTCAAAATTTTTCATCATCCCAAACAAAAACTCTGTAGTCAATAAGCAGTAACTCCCCATTCCTCTCTCCCCTCAGTCCCAGGTAGCCTCTAATCTACTTCGTCTGTATTAATTTGCCTATTCTAGGATAATGACTTTTTAAATATAAATAACACGCCATTGTCTCACCAAACAAAATTAACAGTTTTTATTAACATCTTTACTGAGTCTATATTCAAGTTTTCCCAACTGTCTCAGAAAATACTCAAAGATTTTAAGCAGCAAGATCATATGGTCAGATATACCTAAGATCTGAGAGACTGCTTTCTCAAGAATACGGAGAAGACTGAAGGGAATGAATCAGTGCTTAAGATCATTTCAGAAGCCAATGTAGTAACTAGACTTCAGGACTTTTTATTTTACTGGCACTTGGCAGACCAATACTTATTGCACAGCACTCACTTGACAATTCAGTTAATCACTCGATTAAGTCTAGGAGCTTAGTAGCTAGCTAGGAAATGACAGCGACATTTAAAAAATCAGATTTAGGCTGTGCGTGGTGGCTCACACCTCTAATCCCAGCACTTTGGGAGGCTGAGGCGGGTGGATCATGAGGTCAGGAGTTTGAGATCAGCCTGGCCAACATGGTGAAACCCCGACTCTACTAAAAATACAAAAATTAAGTGGGCGTGGTGGCAGGTGCCTGTATCCCAGCTTCTTGGGAGGCTGAGGCCAGAAAACTGCTTGAACCCAGGAGGCAGAGGTTGCAGTGAGCCAAGACTGCACTGCTGGACTCCAGCCTGGGTGACAGAGCAAGATTGTCTCAAAAAAAAAAAAAAAATCAGGTTTAATGAAATGACATAATACTTCATAGAACTCCCACTGTAGATGTTCTAGAACAAAGAGATAAATAAGACCTCAAATAGGCAGGCGTTACATTGAAGGGGTTTTCAACTCAAATTTGGATTTGTTATCTAATTTATGGACCATAAAACTCTTTCAGTACCTGGAGAAATTTCTATTATGGATAATTGGTTTCGTTTAGAATAAGAAACAAAGAATAGGAAGACATGAATACTTTTCCGGATAAAGGCGACATTCTGTGGCTGATCCTTGATATTATTAATTCACGAATTAAATTGTTACATCAAATGCTCTGCAACTAAGCCACCTCTCAGAGAACAAGCTGCATGGTGTCTTAGTTAACATTCATATAAATGATCTAGAAGAGAGTGCATGGGGAAACTGCCAAGGTTGCAGATGGCATTCAGCTCTTCCAGGGATTAAAATGCCAAGCTGATTAGGGGTAAACTGAAAGAAGATGTGGATGTGGGCAGAAAAGTGGCAGAGGAGTTTTAATGTGACTAAGTGTAAGAAAACACATTCAGGGGAAATAATCTTATCAGAGGATCATGAACTGGAATGCTCAACTACAATCACGTAAAGGAACCTGGAATGACAGAAAATTGTTTCCTGAAGACAGTCTTATGAGCTGTAACAGGCAAAAACAAAAAGACAGAGAGTGAAGGGTGAAAAAAATGTTAGTTATCACTAGAAAGCTTATGGAAACCCAGCATAAAGGTCTACTCACACTCTAACCCCATCCTGTACAAGCTGTAATGCTTTCCTATTTGTGATACAGTGTATTGTATTAGGTCCACTCACCTGGATATGAGTGACATGATGAAAGTAGAAACGGTCCAGAGAAAAAAAGAACAAAATGAAATGGCTCTGATTTTAGTAAAGCTAAAATAATGAATCTTCTTCAGCCTGTAAAGGTAAAGATACAAAGGCGACACATGGATGTGGAAGAGGAGGGAAAGAAAAAACAAACACTGAGTGACCACATACAGGTCATTCATCTCAGAACACCCAAATAAATCCCCACATCGTCAATATGCCTCTTACAGGAATATCATCTTAATGTTACTGGTTTTATAGAAAAATGAGGCTCAGATGAATTAACTGACTTGCTTAAAGGTGGCAGTTAGTAGGTGGCAGAGCTAGTAAAATTAAATTCCAACTCTTTTGATGATCAAGTTTAGAAACCATATACTTTGTTAGCTGAGGATTCTGCTTCACTCATTTTGTGTTACCAAAGCCTGTCCTACTGTTTGACACATGAAATGTTTATAGAGTTACTCAACACAGGCTAGATATTTGAAGGTTAATATCAGAGAGAGCAGCTGGGTGCTATGGTGTGTGCCTGCATCCAAACTACCTGGGAGGCTTGAGGCTGGAGGACCACTTGAGCCCAGGAGTTAAAGTCCATGCTGGCTGAAATGGTGAAACCCTATCTCAAAAATAAAAAACAAAAAAATCAGGGCAACCAAGCTCAATCTGATACAGAGTCCTAGGCTTGAAGACCTCTGAGAATGCCCAATTAGTCCTTCTTTAGAGTTTATGAAATTTCATCAGGTGATCTGTGGGAGGCTTTAACAGCCTTATGTGGCAGATGAGATCCCTTAAGAAAAGCAGCAATCCTAAAGATCTGAAAATATCTAATTTCTGAGTAAACATCCCAGCTGTGATTTCAGTTGGGAACAGCAAATCACTTTTTCTGAACAGATTTTCAGAAGGTCTCTATTTTGGGGAATAATTAAATGATGCAGTATCACAAGATAACAAGATTATTAAATACAGAAAAAAAAAAAGAATCCTGTAACTTCAGGAGAACACATGACGGGAAGATTAGATGCATTTGTCTATAATTACAGTGGAGCTACAGAACAGAATGCTTTGGAGTCATGGGACTGATTTTCTTTCCATGACTGGCTTATAAAATTAAATCAGGCTGATTTGATATTGGAGCAAAGTGGGTCAGTTATAAAGTTGGCTTTGAAGAAAGAGCAGGCAAATATAATTTTTAAGATATGGCTTTATTTTATGCCAGATATGTAAGGCTCCTAGCATCATGAATACTGCAGGTCTACCTCTTCTGTACGGTCACAAATCACAGCCACAGTCAGCACTACCACTGGAGCTGTATAGTTCCCATGCTTTTTTTTTTAGCAGTCTAGATGCAAGGAAATGTCCTCCATAATCTGGCCTCACCCTTCTGTTTGAAACTAATGTCTCTTCTTTTACGTCTTCTTCAGAGTCTCCATGGGAATTAGAAAAAGGCACCTCTTCCTCAGGATGCCTGCAGTACACACTCCTGCACCAGAGCACGTGGATTGGTGAGCAGAATGTGGGGCTACTTATCTCCTCAGATAGATGTCACTGTACAGTGAACAACCTGCATGAGCATATGCAGGAGCCCTGCCCTACTCCTTCTACCATTCAGACAGCTTCCCAGCCCCTGTGCCTTGGGCCACTGTGAAATCACCCCTGCCATCGTTCTTCAAGGTCTGAAACAAGTTCTGCTTCCTTAGGAAATCATCCCTGTCCTCCCATCCTGTAGTAGTTTCTCCTTCTGCAAGCCTAGTCTGAAACCTGTTGATTTGTCACTTTAAACAGACATAGTCTAGTATCATCAGCTGATTTTTAGTTTGTGTCTCTTCCTCCCCACTGTATCAGAAGCCCCATGACAGCGCACAGTGTATCTTATACTTCCTTCCTATTCCCCAACAACTCAGCCTCACACTCACCACTGCCTTTTACAAAGCACACCTATGATAGTTCATTTTATGTGTTAAATTGATTAGACCACAGGTGCCCAGATATTTGTTCAAACGTTATTTTTAAGTGTGTCTGTGAGGGTGTTGCTGGCTGCAATTAACATTTGAATGAGTACACTGACTCAAGCAGATTGCCCTCCCCACTGAGGATGGACATCATTTAACCCATTGAAGGTATGATTAGAACAAAAATGTGGAGTTCAGGAGAATATGCTCTCTCTCCCTGTCTTTAAGTGAGGACACAGCCTTTCTCCTGCCTTTGGACTCAGATGGAAACTTATACCATTGGCTCTCCCAGTTCTCAGACCTTCAGACTTGGACTGGAACTATCATTAGCTCTCCTGGCTTTCCCGTTTGCCCACTGCATATCTTGGGACTTCTCAGTCTTATAATTGTGAAAGCCAATTCCTTATAATACACACACACACACACACACAGTGAGATGCATACACATCTCTCTGGGTATATATGTACACACAAACATAAATATATACACACACATATACATATGTACACACACACACATATACATATGTACACACACACACACACACACACACACACACACACACACGGGCTGCTGTAACAAAATGCCATAGACTGGCTGGCTTAAACAACATTTATCTGGAGGCTAGAAAGTCCAGATCAAGGTGCCAGCAGATTCAATTCCTGGTAAGGGCACTTTCTGACTTGTAGCTGCCTTCTGTTTGTCCTCACATGTGAAGGAGAGTGAGCAAACTCTGGTCTCTCTTCTTATGAGGACACTAACACCATCGTGAGGGCCCCACTCTCATGACCTCACCTCAACCTAATCACCTCCCAAAGGCTCCACCTCCAAATACCATCATATTAGGAGCTAGGCCTTCAACATATAAATTCGGGGGACACAAACATTTGGCCCATAACAACACTCTTAGTAAAGACCTCTTTCTTAATTCCCAGCAGAGGACATCTGCCCACCTGGGACTTAAGGGAACAAGGAACTGTAATACATAAAACAGAATCACACAAAAATACACGATATCGTATATTTATCAAGTGACAAAAACAAATAGCCATTTACACTTTCTGCCTGGGTTATACACACTCCCTGAATCAAAAGGAAGGAAGAGTGTCCTCCCTACCATGTTACATAGAAACAAGTGCTTCATACTCACTAGAAGCAGTGTGAATTTTAGAGCCAGACTAACCAGGGTTTAAATCTCAGGTCCTCTACTTACTGTCTGAACTTGGGCTCTTTTACTTCCTTTTTTCATCTATAAGGTAAGGATAATATTTCTGTAGTTGTTAGAATTAAATGACTCTACCTTTAATGTATTCCTGAAACATTATCTGTCCTTTTGGGTTTTTTTATTTCTTTCCCTCAGAGTTTTGCATGTCTTGCTTCTTTTTTAAGGTGTAAGTCTCAGCTCACATATTTCCTCCTCAGTATGTTTCTACTGACTATCTGAACAAAAGTAGCCTCCTCCATGCCTACCTCCATCATTCTATTATTTTCACAGACATTATTTCTATTTGGAATTTTTTTCAACTATTGTTTATTATCCATCTGCCCAACCAAAATGTAAGCTCCATGACAGCAGGGACCTTGTTGTGGTAGCCACTATATTAATCTCATCCCCAGCTCTGTTACAATGCCTGGTACATGTTAGTGCCCTAATGTTTGTTGAATGAGTATATGAGAATGTAAAGTATCTAGTGTACCACTGCCACACATTTTAGGTTTTTTTTTCCTTCTCTTTTTATGTAAAAACCACTGGGTTAAAAAAATGTTCCAGTGTGAGTTCTTTGAGATGGAGAGCATTTCAACAAAATGAATTCATTCTCTGAGTGCTGATCAGGCATTTATAAATACAGACAAATATATGTTCATTTTTCCCAATGTGTGATGGGATCAGCCTCCATCTTAATGTTCTATTTTAGGTATAAGTCAACAGTTACTGAAGTATTTATACATTTTATTCACATCATAATCTGAAAAATTAACAAGATAATATTCCCTCAGCCTTCTGAGAGGGAAAATTTTGCTTAGGAGATCTTTTACTTATTTTACTTGGAGGAAATAGAAGCCTGAAGAGGAAAATTTGACAAGTTCAAGATCAAGATCAAACAACAGTTCAAGGCAGGCCATCTTCCCTTTCCATTCCACCATGCTGCCTCCTTAAGAGCAAGAAAGATAACTCTCCTCCAAATAGAAGAAGACTGGAATTCAACATAGAAATCCCTAAGTGGTATGACAGGATGTAGAAACTGAGGACCTGATTTCTACTCAGTGCTCATGAGATCAAGTATCATAAAGAATGTAAATAATGGGCTGGGCACATTGGCTCACACCTGTAATCCCAGCACTTGGGGAGACTGAGGCAGGAGGATTTCTTCAGTCCAGGAGTTAGAAACCAGCCTGCGCAACATAATGAGATTCTACCTCTACAAAAAAGTAAAAAATTAGTCAGGCATGGTGGCTAGTGTCTGTGGTCCCAGATACTTAGGAGGCTGAGGTGGGAGGATTGCTTGAGCCCAGGGGTTGAGGCAGCAGGGAGCCATGTTCACACCACTGCACTCCAGCCTAGGCAACAGAGTGAGATGCTGTCTGAAAAAGACATATAAACAACTTAGTATCATAGAATCGCAAGGGAGTTTTATTTTTATCACTTCGCTAATACATTGATTCTGTTTGTAATATCATATTACAAACAGTATGGTACAGTTCATAGAACAAATTGCTGCAAGGAAATAAAAGAGATCTCCTCACATTCTGTTCTCATTAGCAAAGAAGACTTGATCCTCTTTTCCTGGTCCAAGTGCAAACTGACATGGCTGGCATTATCAGCCTACTCACCACCATGGCTCAGCAGAAACATCCTCATACCTTAAGGCAACAACACTTTGGATTTCCAAATCCAAACCCAGGTGGCACATTCCATTCTACAATTTTCCAACTGGTGCCAATTCAGGGGGATATTATTCACCAGAATAGGCACTAACAACTGAATTTTGGCAGGCTGGGAGGAGAACTGGCACTGTTCTGGAAGAGTCATGCCACAGGTTCCCAGATGCACTTGAGTCTAGCAACACAGAACCACACAGGTTCGGAATGGAGAAATGGACCTCAGATGCTATCCTCTCATATGCAAAGAAACAGAGGCTTAAAGAGAGAAAGTTGACCAAGATCACACAGTAGGAAAGCTGATGTCTTCTCAATCCAATGTCCTTTCTGTTACACCAAGTTTAGCCCAGAGTATAAGCTCATGCCTTAATAGAGATGTATAATGATATATGGTGTGAATTTGTCCATCCTTTCAGCCACTTCTAATGATCCATTGAAATAAACTTCACATTCAACAAGCCCTAAAAAGTAGTTTTAAAAACCAACCCAAACTGGTTAGCCTGAAAACCTTGTTCATTTTTATCCCTAGTGTTTGGACACACTCCTTTGAAAAGATGTCCATTATTTAGGGCTGTTGTAATGAAATATATTCTGCAAACCTTTAAAAATTAATTTACTCACACAACAAAGATTCATTAGATTAGGCACCTATTATTTGTTCAGCTATATGGAAGGCACTTGGTAGGGGAAGGGAAGACTTTACCCTGCTCTAAAACAAATTAGAATAAAAATAAACTAGTGTTTGACAGAAGTATCGTAGATTGTTATCTAAAGTACAAGCACCAAAATTATAACCACAATAAAATATCAACTCCTATCGATTAAGCACTAGTGTCTGTGCTAACCACTTTATAAACTTGAATTAATCCTCACATAAATTATATAAGGTAGACAGCATCATCTCCCAAATTTACAGATAACTAAGGCTAACTTGTTCAAGGTCATACAACTTCTGGGTGGCAGATTCAGGATTTGAAGCTAGACAAACTGACTCCAGAGCAGATCTTATTAACCACTTCATACTACACCTAAAATATGGCCTTATTCAAAAATCTGTGTATATTAGGAATTCATCTGAATTGTTTTTTCTTCATTTATGAGGGGATTTACCCACATGGCTTCTAAAAGGATTTTCAGGCTCTGACAGTGTAGAAATTAAACAGTAGGATTTCAATATGTGATGTGGGAAGGGCATTTCAAGTGACTTTAACAAAGGTACTGCAGCATAAAAGTGAAATTCATAAAGTACTGCCAAGTGGTGGTATAATTATGATATAATACAGAATATACATATGAGAGAGGAAGTGACAGGGCAATGGGGATAAGGTAGGATGAAGCCAGTTTCTTGCTTCTTGGTTTGCCAATGGCCAGGAGAAGAACTTCTGCAGACCTATGAAGCAAATAATTTGGAATTTGGGGAATGATGAAGCACAAACCTTGACAGTACTCTCCGGAAGGGAGCTTTCTACTTAAATGTGGTTTTCCTAGTTTCCAGATTCTGTACTTTAGAGTTTCTTAAAATACAGCTAAAATCCTGAGGCCAAGAGTAGCTTTCCCCTTACTGTGTGAACAATTTTGGTATATGACTATTTTCACTTGAGTGGCTTAAAGACTCAATAGTCCGTCTCTATCATTCATGTGTAGGAAACTTAAAGCAAGATCATCATATCCCACCTCATACCCCAATGCAAAAATCTCCTCTCAGCTTTAACTCTGTCTTGTGAAGACTCAAATTATCATCTCCTTTTGCTGTGCTGGTATTATAATCCAAGCCCCAACATTACCAAGACAGATATCCCTAGAGGCCTGATACAACATCTTATAGGCTTACTACTCAGTCTGCTTTTATTTCAGCCCCCATCTGTAATATGTATAGCAAGCGGACATCAGAGAAATTTCTCAGGTTTTTTTTGGGTTTTGTGGGTTTTTTTTTCTACTTTTAGACAACTGGTTTTTTCAAACTGAGCTGACATTTGCCATTTTGAAGCTTGCTGTTTGATTCTGGCTCTCCCCACATAAAACTGGTCTGCTTCTTTCTTGTCCATGTCCATCCTATCTGGGGCAGTGAACAGGGCCCCTTGAGACCACTTCTTCAGGCTACACTATCCCTGTTCTCTCAAATATTCCTCCTATGAAAAGGTTTTCAGTCTCAGCATGAAGGCTCCTCTTTGAAAATGCTCTTCTTATGTTCTTGGTGCATGATAATTAAAACTTAATGAAATTCTTCTGGATGGTCACATCAGACCTGAATAAAGCAACAAGTATTTGAAGTTGGAGAAATATGAGATTTTATTCAGTGTAGCTTTCTCTTGACAAACTACCACTTAGGGAAAACGTAAGCTTGGAGAAGTGAAAGTCTGTTTATTTCTTCAAAGTTATAAATTTTAATCAGACCCAGAAGTATTAAATTTGTTCCACGACTTTATGCCTTACTGTGGAAAAAAAATAAACTTAGAATCCTCAGCAACAATACACATTTCTCCAAACTTAAGTTCATTATTTGTCATACAGAAATATTTAAATAATAATATAACTAATACTTATTTGCTACTTGATGTTAATATTTTTCTATATCTTTTCAGATTTTTAAAAAAGAAATACAATATTAATATATACTGTTTAAATCGCTTGCATATTCCTCCCTAATCCCGTTCCTCTACATCCCTTCCCCAAGGACAACTATTCTGAATTAACGTTCATTATTTCTGCATGTGTATTTATAGTTTTACTACATGTGTATATGTCCACAGACTGAATATAGTACTGTTTGCTTGTTTGGGGCTTTATATAAGTGAGGCCATTTTATATCTATCTGTCTACAACCTGCATTTTTTCCACTCAGTGTTATATTTCTGACATGCATTCATGATAATATACAAAACCCTGGCCTATTTATTTTTATTATTTGAATACACCACAATTTATCTATTATAAGGGACATTTATTGTAAAATTTCTTATTGCAAATAATGCTGAGTTGATCTTTCTTGTACAGGGGTCCCTTGTACAAGTCTTTTCCCTTTAATTTTCTAGTAATTGCACATTTTATTTCTATTCTTTTTGTGGTTAGCCTTAACTTTGAAAAAAAAAAAAAGTAAATACTTTACTTACCTAAATATAACTTTAATCAGTAGCTCTACTCGCCTCCTTAGTTTTAGTATACTTTAGGACAGGTCATTCCCCTTCTTTCTTTACTCTCCTCCCATGTCATATATTATTAGGCTATGTTTAATTTCACCTCATTTTTATATTCCCAGAATTAGTCATTGTTTTTATTACTTTGTACAGTCAAGTTTTCAATTTTTGTTTTGTTTTGCTTTAGATTTACCCATGTTTGCCAATATTTTTTGTTCAATTCTGATTTTTTTTCACGTCACTACTTCCTTTTGGATTCAATTTTCTGCATCCTGAAGAATATATATTATTTGTAGTCCTTTCAGAAGTGATCTCTGAGATGTAAACTTGATGTCTTTTTTTCTTTTTTCTTTGAGACAGGGTCTTGCTCTGTCTCCCAGGCTGGAGTGCAGTGGTGTGATCACGGCTCTCTACAGTCTCGACCTCCCGGGCTCAAGCAATCCTCACACCTTAGCCTACAAAGTAGCTGGGACTACAGGCACGCACCACCATGCCTGGCTAATTTTTTGCAATTTTCATAGAGACAGGGTTTCGCCATGCTACCCAGGCTGGTCTTGAATTCCTGAGATCAAGATCCATATGCCTTGGCCTCTCTAAGTGCTGGGAATACAGGTGTCAAACTCCTGAACTCAAGCGATCCATTTGCCTCGGACTCCCAAATGCTGGGATTACAGCTGTGAGCCACTGTGCCCAGCCTAAACTTGTCTATAATTGTCTCCATCTTATCCTCATATGTGTGTGTGTGTATGTGTGTGTGTTTTTCTTTAGACACAGGGTCTCACTACATTGCCTAGGTTGGCCTTGAACTCCCGAGCTCAAGTGATCCTTCTGCCACAGCCTCTCAAGTGGCTAGGACTACAGGTGCATGCCACCATACCCAGCTTTACTCTCACTCTTGAATACAGGCTTAACTAAGTGGAAAATTCTAGATTTTTTTTTCCTCTCAGCTTTTGAGGACATTATTCACTTGTCTATTTTGCCCCTGCTCTCAGTCCAGTTGTGATTCCTTGTAGGATATCTCTTTCATCTTTGGATGCTCTTAAAACCTACATTTTATAATTGATGCTCTGCAATTTCACTACAATGTGTCTAGATCTGGCTTCACTTCTGGAACTTTGATGTGCTTCTCAATTGATGACTTTCAACAATTTTCGAAAAACTTTAACCATTACCTTTGTATACTGTCTCTTTTCCATCCTCTCTATTCCCTCCTTCTAAAACTATTACTAGAAATACATTGAATCTTCTCATTCTATTTTCCATGTCTTGTAACGTTGCTTGCATGTTCTTGTCTTTGTTTCTTTGAGAGGTGTCATGGGTAATTTCAGCTTTACCTTCCAGTTCACTGGCTTTCTCTTCGGCAATGTCTACTCTACTGTTTATATGGTCATTGGCAATGACTTTATTTTTTATTTTTAGAAATTCTATTTGTCATATCTGCCTTATTTTATTCACAGTATCTTGTTCTTCATGGTTTTTAAGTTCTTCTTGTTCTTAACAATTTTAAATCTATTAATTTTATAGTATAGATCTTTTAACCATTTTATAACTTGAGATTTTATCATCTTAAGAGGGTTTATGTTTTCTTCTGATAAGCACTCCAAGGTATCAGTGGCTGGGCAAAATTTTATATTAATTAATTGACTTATGGGGCCTCAGATTACCCACATAATGTAAGACCAAGTGAAGACAGGCCTGTGTCTATGAATTCTCGAAGGAAGCATCTTTTTTTCTGTCTAGTGCAGAGGCTGAGATGAACAACTTTCTTGTCCTCCATGTACAGATGAGAAGATTTTTTTTCTATCTGCCATTTTACTGAGGGTCCCAGCCTCACTTATGGGTCTCAGCTTTAACTTTGTCTTGTGAAGACTCAAATTATCATCTTCCTTTGCTGTGTTGGTATTATAATCCAAGCCTCAACATTACCAAGACAGATATACCAAGAGACATGATATAACATCTCCTTATATGCTTACTACTCAGTCTACTTTTATCCAGAGATTCTCTTAATTATTGGAAATTCAGCATATTTCAAAGAATGTTGTTATTTTTTGATCAGAGTTGTTAGGAGTTTCATAATGGAGAATTTTCAGGTTATTGAGTTCAAATTATTGCCGAGAAAAAATTGTTCTTTTTTTTGAGCTTTAGACAATAATTTCAAAAGCACACTTCAATTCAGCAAATGTTTATTGGTTACCTACTGTGATTATTAGATTTTATGTGCAAACTTGGCTAGGCTATGGTACCCAGTTGTTTGATCAAACATTCATCTAGATGATGCTATGAAGATACTGAGTAGATGTGATAATGTCTATAATCGGTTGACTTTAAATGAAGGTGATTACCCTGGAAAATGTGTGTGGGTCTCAGCTAATCAGCTGAAGCGCTGAAGAGTAAAAATAGGTTTTGCAGAGAAGGAATTTTGCCTTAAGACCATAACACAGAAACCCAGCCTGCTCGCCTGTCTTACAGATTTCAGACTCAAGTCTGCATTATCAGGTGTCAAACAGATTTTGGACCTGTCAGCCCTACAGATTTTGGACCTGTCAGCCCCCACAATCATCTGAGCCAATTCCTTAAAATAACTCTATATCTAATCTTTCTATCTATCTCTTCTCTTTTCTTTTTATTTCTTTTCTTTTCCTTTCTTTTCTTTTCTCTCTTATTGTTTCTGTTTCACTGGAGAACACTGACTGACATATTTATTATGAATAAGGCTTTATGTACAGCAAAAAACCCCGAAAGAAAACAAAAAGCAAGTAAAGAGCAATCCCGTTCCCTGTCCTCACAGAATCTGTAGTCTAGCGGTAGACAAATAACTACAAAAAATGCAGAAATAACTCAAAACTCTACAATAGCATAACAATTATTTACTCATTTATTCCACAAATATTTATTAAACATCTACTATAAGTAAGATGCTGCTAGATATTAGAACTAGGAAGAAGTATAGATGATCTCTCTAGTAACACTGTCTAGTATGAGACTTGGCTACAAACAGATAAAATGTAATATGTAAGCAGAAAGAGACAGGTACACTCTAGGATGAGAAGAACCTAACCCAGGTTGGAAGGGTCAGAGAAGACATCCTAAAAGAAGTGATGCCTGAGCCTATCCTAAATTTAAGTAGGAGTTAGCCAGGCAAAAGTGAAGTAAAGGTTAGGAGAGAGAATTCTGGGCAAACAGCATAAGCAAAGGCATGAAAGTGAGAAATAATAGGGTATATGCAAAGTTACTGTACCTAAAATATAAGGCAAGGAATGATGGCCAATGAGGCTAAAAAGTTATGATACTACAACAGAGGGTGACTGCATAAGGTTGGAAATTCAGAAAGGCTTCTTAAAGAAGGTGTCGTTTACGCTTGATTGGGAAAGATAAATAAGATATAATAGGTGAAGATGAGAAGGAAGGGGGAGAAAACATAGAATTCTGGGAGACAATATAGGACACATGAAGGAGACAATGGGAAATAAAATACAGAGGTAGGTCATGGCCAGACCACAAAGAGCTCTGAATGATTGATGACTCCCAGGATAGAGGCTGAGACGTATTCCCTCAGGTGGTGGCTAGAGGCCTGTGAAAAACAGAAGCTAATGAGGAAATTCCAGTTATAAACAACTACCACCTCCAAGTGCTTGGAAGGCCCCAAAAACACACCTGGCCATGGCATTTGGCTTCCTCTGAAAGACATAGCTAGACTGGCTAAGGGACAGGAAACATCTGTGCCACCATGACCTGCCTGAATCCGCTCTTTCCCTATCCTTCTTGGCACCACAAAAACTGGGAACAGAACAAAGGCTAAGACAAGCCCCAGCCTGGGTCCCAGAGAAAAACAATAACAAGAGGGGGCCAACCTTACTTACTAGTAGGGAAGAAGAGGTGGACTCTGTCAGATCTCATCAAGGGTAATGAAATAAAAGACTCATTGTTACTGTTTCCTCCCCTTGGGAAATAAAGCTCAAACCAGAAAATTGTGGTTAAAAAAGCACTGACCTGGAAAGGAAATCTGGGTTCTAGTCCAGATCCCGTCACCAGCTTGCTGTGTGCATTAAGCAACCTGTTTAACTTATCTAGGTCTCTGTTTCCCCATTTGTATTGTGGGGCATTTGAACTAGACTAGTGGTTCTCAAACCATGTTCTATGGAGTTCTGGTATCTCTGGGAACCTTCAATCTCATTTCAACCAAAAAAGCTCCATTTTTTTTTAAACCACCTTTATATATAGGTTTCTGCCTAAATCTTTGTTAGAAAAAAAAATTAAGCTTTTTTTTTAAAAAAATATGTATTTTATTGCACTTTAGGTTCTGGGGTACATGTGCAAAACATGAAGGACTGTTGCATAGGTACATAAATGGCAATGTGGTTTGCTTCCTCCAATCCCCCATCACCTATATCTGGCATTTCTCCCAATTATCCCTCCCCAACCTCCCTAACCCCCGCTGTCCCTCCACTAGTCCCCCCCAACAGACCCCAGTGTGTGATGCTTCCCTCCCCGTGTCCATGTGTTCTCATTGTTCAACACCCGCCTATGAGTGAGAACATGCAGTGTTTTTCTGTTGTGTGAGGTTGCTGAGAATGACGGTTTCCAGATTCATCCATGTCCCTACAAAGGGCATGAACTCATTGTTTTTGAGGGCTGCATAGTATTCCATGCTGTATATGTGCCACATTTTCTTTGTCGAGTCTATCATCGATGGCCATTCGGGTTGGTTCCAAGTCTTTGAAACTGAACAGTGCCACAGTGAACATACATGAGCATATGTCTTTGTAATAGCACGATTTATAATCCTTTGGGTATATACCCAGTAATGGGATTGCTGGGTTAAATGGAGTTTCTATTTCTAGGTCCTTGAGGAATTGCCACACTGTCTTCCACAGTGATTAAACTCATTTACACTCTCACCAAAAGTGTAAAAGTGTTCCTATTTCTCCATATCCTCTCCAGCATCTGTTGTCTCCAGATTTTTTAATGATCACCATTCTAACTGGCGTGAGATGGTATCTCAATGTGGTTTTGATTTACATTTCTCTAATGACCAATGATGATGAGCATTTTTTCATATGTTTGGTGGTCTCATAAATATCTTCTTTTGAAAAGTGTCTGTTCATGTCCTTTGCCCACTTTCGAATGGGTTTGTTTGTTTCTTGTAAAATTGTTTTAGTTCTTTACATTCTGGATATTAGCCCTTTGTCAAATAGGTAGATTGCAAAAATTTTTTCCCATTCTGTTGGTTGCCAGTTGATTCTAATGATTGTTTCTTTTGCTGTACAAAAGCTCTGGAGTTTAATTAGATCCCATTGTCCGTTTTGGCTTTTGTTGCCAATGCTTTTGGTGTTTTAGTCATGAAGTCCTTACCTACGCCTATGCCCTGAATGTTTTTGCCTAAGTTTTCTTCTAGGGTTTTTATGGTGTTAGGTCTTATGTTTGAGTCTTTAATCCATCTGGAGTTAATTTTAGTGTAAGGTGTCAGAAAGGGGTCCAGTTTCTTCATCCTGCACATGGCCAGCCAGTTTCCCCAACGCTATTTATTAAACAGGGAATCCTTTCCACATTGCTTGTTTCTGTGAGGTTTGTTAAAAATCAGATGGTTGTAGATGTGTGGCGTTGCCTCAGGGGCCTCTGTTCTGTTCCATTCATCTATATCTCTGTTTTGGTACCAGTACCATGCGGATTTGTTTACTGTAGCCTAGAAGTACAGTTTCAAGTCAGGTAGTGTGATGCCTCTGGCTTTGTTCTTTTTGCTTAGAACAATCTTGGTTATGCAGGCTCTCTTTTGCATCCATAGGAAGTTTAAGGTGGTTTTTATCAGTTCTGTGAAGAAGGTCATTGGTAGCTTGATGGGGACAGCATTGAATCTAGAAATTACTTTGGGCAATATGGCCATTTTCACAGATTGATTCTTCCTAACCATGAGCATGGAATGTTTCTCCATCTGTTTGTGTCCTCTCATTTCCTTGAACAGTGCTTTGTAGTTCTCCTTGGAGACATCCTTTACATC
>CAUYLG010056129.1:0-32403 GCA_963573385.1 Cacajao melanocephalus | reverse complement strand
CAGGACAATAGTGCAGATTGACAGATGTGATAGACTATACATGGCTAACTGGCAAAGGTGAGACATGGGTAATGAGGACAGGTTTTTATTTTCCTTTTTCCAAGTGAATGGTGGGCTTCTCTGTTTTGGGAACGTATTGCTGCCTCAGGCTTCTCCTCTGTATCTCTTTAGGCTTGCGAAAAATGGCCACAGAGATAGGTGGCCCTTCACCCTCTTATACTGCTACATAGCACTCTAACGTGCAGGAGTTCTGCAGAGTTACTGCTGTAGCTTCTGCTCATGCTGTTGTATCCTCTTCGGTATGCTGCATACTCTCATCTTGTTCTTAATCCAGGGTGTTCTCCTGTAGCTTTGTTTGAGGTCTTGAACACTGCCTGTGACTGGCATTTCCCTTTGTCTTTAACAGGAGGGCTGAGCTGAGGTTCTGGTTTCCACTACTGAAGTTATTTTCTCCTTACCTCATTTTCATGCAGCCCAAACATATTTGCTTCCAACCCTTTTCCACAATATGTGGAGAGGAGAGCACAGGGGTTAACCCACTTCATCCCTCCAGAAGATCAAGCAGAAATGACAAAAATGCACGCACTTCAGAAGACAAGGGACTTCTGTGTGAAAGTTTCAGTAGGCAGTAGGGTTCAAGGAAGTGCCTCCTGTCCCTTAACACCTTCCCTCACAGGACCTTTGCAGCACCATGGCTACAGGACACATGACAATAGTGCACATTGACAGAGGTGATACAGGATGCATGGCTCACTGGCAAGGGTGAGACATGGATGATGGGGACAGGTCCCTATTTCTTTGATCCCAGTCAATGGTGGGATTAACTGTGGTGAATGGGTTGCTGCCTCAGCCCTCTTTTGTGTAATGATTTAGGCCTGGGAAAAATGGCCACAGAGGTAGGTGGCCCTTGATCCTCCTATATTGTTACATAGTACTGTAACGTGGAGGACTTCTGCGAAGTTATTGCTGTTGCTTCTGCTCATGCTGTTTTATCCTCTGCGGTATGCTGTATCCTCTCATGTTGTTCTTAATCCAGGGTGTTCTCATCTAGCTTTGTTTGAGGTCTTGAACACTGCCTGTGACTGACATTTCCCTCTGTCTTTAACAGGAGGGCTGAGCTGAGGTTCTGGTTTCCACTACTGAAGTTGTTTTCTCCTTACCTCATTTTCATGCAGCCCAAAGATTTTTGCTTCCAACTCTTTTCCACAATATGAGGAGAGGAGAGCACAGGGGTTAACCCGCTTCATGCCTCCAGAAGATCAAGCGGAAATGACAAAATTGCACACAGTTCAGAGGACAAGGGACTTTTGTGTGAAAGTTTCAGTGGGTGGTAGGGTTCAGGGAACTGCCTCCTGTCCCTTATCACCTTCCCTCACAGGACCTTTGCAGCAGCATGGCTGCAGGACACAGGACAATGGTACACATTGAGAGATGTGATAGACTATACATGGCTCACTGGCAAAGGTGAGACATGGATGATGGGGACAGGTTTTTATTTTCCTTTTCCCGAGTGAATGGTGGGCTTATCTGTTGGTGAAGGTGTTGCTGCCTCAGGCTTCTCCTCTCTATCTCTTTAGGCTTGGGAAAAATAGCCACAGAGACAGGTGGCCCTTCACCCTCCTATATTGCTACATAGTACTCTAATATGGAGGACTTCTGCAAAGTTACTGCTGTTGCTTCTGCTCATGCTGTGGTATCCTCTGCAGTGTGCTGTATCCTCTCATCTTGTTCTTAATCCAGGGTGTTCTCCAGCAGCTTTGTTTGAGGTCTTGGACACTGCCTGTGACTGGCATTTCCCTTTAACAGGAGGGCTGAGCTGAGGTTCTCTTTTGCACTACTGAAGTTATTTTCTCCTTACCTCATTTTCATGCAGCCCAAACATTATTGCTTCCAACGCTTTTCCACAATATGTGGAGTGGAGAGCACAGGGGTTAACCCACTTCATGTCTCTGGAAGATCAAGGAGAAACGACAAAAATGCACCGAGTTCAGAGGACAAGGGCCTTTTACGTCAAAGTTTCAGTGGGCAGTAGGGTTCAGGGAAGTGCCTCCTGTCCCTTTTCGCCTTTCTTCGCAGGACCTTTGCAGCAGCCTGGCTGCAGGACAGAGGACAGTAGTGCACTTTGACAGATATGATAGACAATACATGGCTCACACGCAAAGGTGAGACATGGGTGATGAGGACAGGTTCTTATTTTCATTTTCCCAGTGAGTGTTGGTCTTGTCGATTGTTGGTGTTGCTGCCTCAGCCGTCCTGTGTTTATTGCTTTAGGCCTGTGAATATTGGTTACAGAGATAGGTGGCCCTTCACCCTCTTACATAGTATTATAACGTGAAGGACTTCTTCAGAGTTACAATTGTTGCTCTTGCTGATACTGTTGTATCCTGCCCGATGTGATGTGTGCTCTCCACAATGTTTAACCCCCGCAGTGATGACTTTTGTCTCCTGCCCCAAGCCAGGCATGTGCATAGAATTTTCTCTTGTGGGACTTGTGCAATCAGGACGTCAAAGAGAAATAAAGTGTGAGCACTTGCCCATTCTTTAGCCTGTGCATGCTTTTTTACCCATATACCTGTCCTTATGAAGATTTTCATATAACCATTTAGAGTGAGGAATGAAACCATTAGACTTGCTTACAGATTTCTTAAATTGTTATGTCGATGTCAATTGTCTGTTGACCAGTGGGGCTGTACAGTTCGTCTCGTATCCTCCTGTCCTTGAGTGCCTTAAATTAGCAGAGGTTTGGTCCTCCGCAGTAGACAGACATTCACTTTGTATGCGTTGTTATGTCTACCACCTGAAAGAATTTTTGGCTGATGATGAGGACTCAGTTCCCCTCTTCTGGATATTTAGTGCACGGGCCCCTCCAAAGGTTTAGAAAGAATGTGCAAAATTTGTGCCCTCCTATACAGTTTGAATCAGGTCCTCCAGATTCCTATAGATTTGAGTTTATCTTCCGGTCCATTGTGCTGACTCCAGTCATGTAATATATAGATTGGTGACAGCTACCACGGTGGCCGCCTAACTGTTTAGATTTGTATTGGTCTTCTAAGCTTCCTTTGTACCTTCATATTCACATGCAAACCTAGTGTACTACTGCTTAACTTGAGAAAAGAATAGCAGTGGGCTGTATTCAGTTAATCCTAGTGGGATTCGTGGAATTTCCAGGTCTTCCATCAATCAGACACAATGCCTTACAGAATGCTAGATAGGCCTGTTACAGACTCCACCCCAGTGTCAGCTTGGACTACTGGTCTGCGGGCAACATGCTGATCTACAGACTGTGGAATGTAATTTAAGCCAGAAACCAAGCACCTGTCTTCTCCAAAGTCCAGAAGTGGTGGATCTGGGAATCTGGGGTTAGAGGTAAGCATAGAACTTGCCAGGATTACAGATGAGTGCTCCTCGCCAAATATTTTTAGATTCTAGAACTCAAGGAAAGGCTAATGCTTCTGCATGAGAAATGGGTAATGCCATTACTGCTTCCATATTATTTTTTGCCTTGATTCTTCAATTTACATGTAGTATTTTACATTGGCAGTGTTTAAGTTTAACCTTTAGTCCACAGGTGTTTTTGAGTTTCATCAAATCACAATAGTTCTACAGAAGCCATGCACTTCACCTGAAGGACTTTGTCTCAAGGAGTGGCCTCATGACATCAGCTATTTATACGTATAAACAGGAATTGACTTTGGATTGCCTTGGACTTTCGGTCATTTTCATTGTTTATGATGTGTGCTTTTGTACTTAAGAGATGGTTTTAAATATTTTACATATGGGGACAGGTCAAAACATGTGTGTACTGTATCTATGTCCCGGGGTGTAAGGCAGCAGTCTCAGGCTAATCTGTTTTCTCTGAGACCTTTCCACACCCTTCTGTTTCCTATGTGACTTGCCATAGCTCCTTGGTTTGGTATACTTCACCTCACCCTACTTAAGCCAGTCATACATACTCTTGGAGTCTAGAGGTTGAAACTAGACTGAAGAATGAGTGACAGCCTGCTAAGTCTTGTTAATACCCTTTCACTACAGAGAATGTAATTTAGAAGACCTGCTGTTGAGTTCTCCTTAATTGGCCTCATTTCTGTGTTTTCAAAGTGTGTTTGTCACTTTGGTTTCTTGCACTTTGTAAAATATTTGTGTTCTTCCAATAAAATGTTTGAGAAGATTTCACTTGTAGATTTTAATTATTCACAATGAATGCCAGTATGGTTCTGCCATGTGCCTCATTGCATGAGCCAGGGAAAAGCTCTGAGCTCTGTAATCTGATACATTGAGGACAGGGGCTTCATGGCAAAAGTGTGAGGTCTTCTGGCCACGATGGAAGTTCTCCCCTTTGTCTAAGGAAGTATTCTCCTAAAGATAGTAGGTCATCTAATACCTCCTTAGGAGAACTGATCCTTTTGACCAATTCATGAAGGACACAAACACATATTTGGAGATTGTGAGGGTGTTGTGGAAATATCCTGATACTGCCAAGGGTGAGGCAGAAGGCAAGGTGACCAGTATGTCAGCAGAAGATTATTGCAAAAGTCATGAGGATCGCAGCTGGAAGCAGAAATCACAGTTAATTCCTGGTAAACCCTGCATTAGAATCTTGGTCTTTTGTGTCTGAGGCATCTATCATTACACCACACCACTAGGTCCTATAAAGGGTTTGTAATAGCAGAATTAAATTAAATGGGTAGAAGTTTTTTGGCATTGTTTGTTCTTTAAACATAGAAGGTCGGGCGCAGTGGCTCACGCCTGTAATCCCAGCACTTTGGGAGGCCGAGGCGGGTGGATCACCTGATGTCAGGAGTTCAAGACCAGCCTGGCCAACATGGTGAAACCCCATCTCTACTAAAACTACAAAAATTAGCCAGGCATGGTGGCAGGCGCCTGTAATCCCAGCTACTCCGGAGGCTGAGGCAAGAGAATCGCTTGAACTCAGGAGGCGGAGGTTGCAGTGAGCCAAGATCACACCACTGCACTCCAGCCTGGGCCAGAGAGCAAGACTCCATCTCAAAAAATAAAAAATAAACATGTCAGTACAGTTTCTACTGCTCCCATGAAATTTCCAATGAACTAAAATTACCTACCCCCGTGCAGCTTACCTTGATTTAAACACTTCATCAAATAACCTTATCATCGTGATCATTAAAATCTGCCTCCTTTCCTATCAAAGCAAGAAGAAAAAGAAAATCTGCCCCCACAGAAAAGGAGAACAAGACCATTGCAAACACTCTGTCCTGCCTATAGATATGCCACACTGGGTGGTTAGGCATGGCTCTCTCCCTGGGATTTTATAGCGATCTTAAACAGCAGGTTTCAGAAACTCTTATTTATTCATTCCATTCAGTCTAGAGGGGCCCAAGCTGCAGTGTCTCACCTCCTGTGTGAGAGGTTTACCGCTATGCAAAGCTCAAATCACTTCTCCAATTGCAGCTGAAACTTGATTGATATGTCTTTTATTACCCTGTCTTGTGTTACAGAATGAGCCTCACATTAGGCTGTGAACCACTCCCAGCCAGCTACTCTCACCCACACCTCCATATGTGTGCCGCTCTTCCCAGAGATTCTCTGAAATGTTGTTCCGGGCAGTGGGGAGTTTGAAAGGGACTGAGGGACTAGGGAGCAGATGGCCAGTGACGTTCAAGTTATTACCATCAACCAGATTCCCTTTTAGCACTGTCTCAGCTGATGGTGGCCACACACAGTCTTTGAAAGCTTGTGATGGGCATCCAGTAATGAATCTTGCTCTGTTACCCAGGCTGGAGTGCAGTGGTGCAATAATAGCCCACTGCAGCCTTTAACTCCTGGGGTCAAGCGATTCTCTTGCCTCAACCTCTCAAGTAGCTGGAACTACAGGCACACACTACCACACCCAGTTAATGTTTTTTCTTTTTTGTAGAGACGTGGGTCTTGCTATATTACCCAGGCTGGTCTCCAACTCCTGCCCTCAAGCAATCCTCCTCCCTCAGCCTCCCAAAGTGCTGAGATTACAGGTATAAGCCACCGCCACTCAGCTCAGATAAGGCTTCCAATGCTCAGTTGCACTGGCACCCAGATAATGGAGGGTCATTGGCCAAGTGTGTGTCATCCTCTCTCATTTTTTCATTATACGAGGGAATGTGTGAGTTAAGATGACCGTTGTCTCAGAAAGCCATGGACACACTGAGACAGGAATTGCTGCTGCTGGAGGTTCCCTGAGCTATCATCATCCATAGCCTAGGGAGTATATAAAGCTGGTTCACCCTGCCGTCCTAACTCCCCAGAGAGATTGTAAGTGACGATGAGGAGCCTTACAGTCCATCCTGACGATGGAGAGGGGCAATGTCTGAGGAAAGAGACGTTATATGAGGAGCAAGATGTGGCAAATGCCCTCAAGACAGAAATAGGACCTACAGGGTAAGAAACGGAAGAAAACTTTGGTGAGATTTGGAGGATACTTCTCACATGTATTTTTTAACTGAGGATTAGTAAAATAAGCAAATATGTAAATAAATAGCAAAATCACAAACGTATCAAGTTCCCTATTGTAATAGCTACAATAGCCCAGTGACTACCTCTGACAGACCCTGTGCTGAGCATTAGTCTGTATCATCTTTCTTCATGCTTATAGTAAGCTGGGCAGCCAGGCCCTATATGTATGTGTCAGAGAAGCCAAGTCACTTGCTCAAGGACATACTGTTAGTCAGCTGCAGAGGCATGATCAAAACCCAAGCATGTGTGATTCTATAGCTTGTTTGATCTTAACCCCACAGCACCACAGGCAAGGACTGGTAAATAGATCATCATTAAAGAGAATTTGAAAACAGAGATTGTTAGGACATATAGCATTATTCTTACCATATAAACTGAAACACTTCATATTTTGTTTTATTGTCATCTAGTCCTTTTTCATATATATTTATAACTCTATTGTGTTTGCGATTTATTTTCCATTGCTTTGACTCGATTTGTATGCATTACCTTATGACTTCATCTTTTGTAACCTGTGTTTTCATTTGTTTTTTAAAACAACTGTGTTCTTTTAGATGATAAAACTGTTCTGTTTATTGCAAAGGACTTGTCAATTCATAATGGCACAAAGGTGAGAATCACAAGTAAACTCTACAGTAATGTCACTCGTCAGAGATAATTACTTCAATTTTTCCTTTTAATTGCGAAGACACAATAAGCAGAGGAGGAAGCAGCAGTTATTCCAGTCAGGGTTCGGTGCATCTGTGGAAAAGTGTGCCAAATGGACCTGTTCCTCCCTCAACGAACATTTCTTCCCCTTCCTGTTGTGTGCTCCCTTCTGTCTCCCGGTTTCTGCATAAAACAGATGGGCTTAGAATCGTCACCGTAGTTTGAGGTAGAGCGGATTCTGGGCAGCTGGGGCAGCCATAGGGCATTGTCCTCCTAAAGGCTGTGCCAGAGGGTGGAGGCAAAGAAAAACGTCCCTTTTTGTCTCCATTTGGGCTCTGTTTCAGGTCAGTTGATATGGTTTTGCGAGTCATTTGCTTTTAGTCTTTCACCAAGGTCACGAAATTATGTTACCACTCCGATCTTTCTATTCCTAAGCATCACTGGAAATGCCTCGTTGTGGAGGCGTGTCCATAGGGCGGGATGTGGGCTTGGCCATGGGTGTAGCCTAAGTGTGTGCGCGGGCTCCGCCCCCAAGGCCAGATTGTCACTAGTGCGCAGGCTCAGAACGGGGCCGGGGCCGGGGCCGCGGCTGTGAGAACGCGGGGGCGGGCCTAACTCCCTTGAGGAGGCGGGGTCGGAATCAGAAGGGTGGGGCCAAGGTTTCCCAAGGCAGGCGCCGGCGAGGGGCGGTGCGCCGGGGAGGAGCCCAGGACAGTGTGCAATGTGAGGGGAAATGGAGCCCAAGGCAGGAAGAGAGTAGAGGACACGTGTTCTGGAAGTGGATGTGGCCTCCTGCCGCACCCCTCCCCTCAGCTAACTCATCAGCTGTAGCGTATTCCTTTACTGACTCTCGGCTGTGGACAGCACTTGAGTGAGGTTCTGTGAACGCATTTTGTCCTTCTTCATCCATCTCTCAGCCAGATTATTGCCTCCCTGGCTGCAGATGTGGTTACTTTGAAACATCAATAGGAAAACCTCAAATATTAGCAAACATCCAGAGCAGCATATTCAAAGAGTAATGCACCGTGAACAGTTAATAGAAGGTGGGTTAAATATTAAGAAATCTATTAATTTTCTATATTAAGACACTAAATGAAAATAATTATAGAGCATCTTCATAGATGTTGAAAATATAAAAATAAAGATTGTATTATTTCACCAAAAGCATTTGCTTTTAGTGTTTTACCAACACCACCCAATCGAATTGCCAGTCTGATCATTACTTTCTTTAACATCATAATCACATATATGCATATAATACACCATTTACTTAAGGCACTCAGTTTTAATGAGGCTCACTTTGATTTCTTTCATGAAGCATGTGTTTTTATGAGATACTACTGTGTGTCAACCCCCCTTGGATGCCCACAACAGCTCAGCCCAAAGAGGATGTGGTTCGAATTTAAAATACATAATTTAATCATGGGTTTAGAGTTAGGATTTTAAGTAGAACTCTGACTAATTTTTTATATACACACATACTACATATATATGTATATATAATACTGAAACATTTAAGGGAAGCTTAGTTTCACTGTTATCGGTTTGCTTTATTTTTATTTCTATTTATTTATTTATTTATTTTGAGATGCAGTCTTGCTCTGTTGCCTGGGCTGGAGTGTAGTGGTGCGATCTTGGCTCACTGCAGCCTCTGCCTCCCAGGTTCAAGCAATCCTCCTGCCTCAGCCTCCCAAGTAGCTGCAATTATAGGCCCATGCCACCATGCTGGCTAATTTTTTTCATTTTTAGTAGAGATGAGGTTTCGCCATATTGGCCAGGCTGGTCTCAAACTCCTGACCTCAGGTGATCTGCCCGCCTCAGCCACTCAAAGTGCTGGGATTACAGGTGTAATCTGTAATTTTTGTTAAAAAAAAAAAAAGCCTGGCCAGCTTTTTTTTAAATAAATAGAATGATTTAGTAATCATGATGGATTTATCAAGACTGATATTTTTCATCTCCCAAATCTACTCTTCCTCTGTCTTCCCCATCTTGGTAAATGCCAACTCTTTCTTTTCCATTGCTCAAGCTAAAGGCCTTGCTGTCATCCTTGAATCCTCTGTTTCTTTCATGCCCCACATTAAGTCTACCTTCAACATACAACCAGAATCTGACAACTTCCTGGCACCTCCACTGTTGTGACCTTTGGCCAAACCACCTTTACAGCTCTCCTGGATTATTCTAATAGTCTCCTAAGTAGCCTATCTAATTCTTCACTTGCTTGATAATGGCCAGTTCTTGTAAATATTTGTGTTGAACATATGTACATGTTTCCATTGGGTAAAAAACTTGGAATTACATTGTTGCATCACAGGGGATGCTTATGTTTAACTTTGCTAGATAATGCCAAACAGGTTTCCCATTTGGTTGGACCAATTTACATTCTCGCCAGCAGTGCAAATTCATAGTAATAGCGAGGAAAGTAATTGTATGAGGAAATAAAACACAACCCCAATCCCACCCCATTAATGCATCAAGTGCATTTATCTTTTCTCACCTCTTTTTATATGGAACATGCCTTCTTCATGCCATTTGAATAATACGGTAGCTTCTAGAAGATCTGTGTACATGTCACTATGGGTGGTAGACCGTGAGGCTTCAGTGGGATATGACACCGACACCAGCCCACAAGACACAGCAGATGGGGCCTCATGGGCCAAGGTGAACAAAGATGCCTCTCGTGTGATGTGAGGTCCAAGGCGTGGTCGAGGAAGGGCAGAGGCTGGGCAAACCGCCGTGGGCACTCTGTCCTGCCTCTGGGCCCTGTCTACTTGCTAATGCTTTTATACAATGAGTTGTGGTGAATGTGAACACACAAGAGAGTTTGACGAGGAGCCAGAATTCAGAAAATGGCAACGGACAGCCTGGAAGATGTGTGCTGGGGAGTACACAGACCCACCTCTGCACCCTGCTGCCCTGGGGGTGGCTTGTGGACTGCTTGTTTGAATGTGGGGTTCAGGAGCTTTTCTCTGCCTCCTGGAAAACAGTCCCTGACCAGCTGCCAGCAATGCAGTGCCCTAGGGAGCTAGGGCCTAGAGCAATTGATCTGTGTGTCAGATCCAGATGGTAACTCAGTATTTACAAGGTGAGCTTTGCAGGTGGGGAGGGGTGGGGCAGGGTGGTGGGAGGACTTGCCTGTCCTCAGCTGGTGCTCAGTAGTTCTGAATGTGGTATGGTTCACAGGCCTCTACATGTTTCAAGCTTCCAGGAAATTTAGGCTTTCAGCCTTCTCCATATGGGTAAAGAGAATGAGAGTGAAACCTTCAAAGCCTTTTTAATAGGCCCAGAGCTCCCAAAATGTCTCTACTACCACGTTCTATAAGGTCAAAGCAAAGCAGGATAGCCCAGATTCGTGGGGGTGGAGAAACAACTCCACTCCTTGAAGGAAGGAGTGGCAAAGTCACAGTGCAAAAAGCTGAGCATCCAGGGATGGGAGGAACTGCTGTGGCCTGTGTTAGAATCAGCCAGCCACTTTATGTATATCAAATGTGAGCCAGTACTTGGAGCAGTACCTTATAAAAGGGCTGTAGCCAATATATAGGAACAAAGTCCGTATTTGAGGTAGAAGCTTACCCAAGGAGTGTGAATCTCTTCTAATCCACTGGTGCGAACATCAAATCAAAATGTGGGTCTAAAGCAACCATCTCTGGGTTCGCAAGGGGTTGGAATGTCAGCTCACTCTTCCTTCTCTGTACCCTAGGAAGAACTGAAAGTAAAGGGGTATCTTCTGTCTGTCTCCAGGAGAGTAGAAGACAAAATAAACATCTGTCTAGGCCACAATTTAAATGTTGCGGCAAGTTCAGAGGTGAGACTGTGCTATGGATAGAGTTCTGAGAAGGCTCACAGTGTTCGTTTCTGTTTTGGTTCCCATCTTGATGAAAAAGGCCAAACTGCCAAAAATGTTAGAAACCACAGTGGTATTTCGTTATTTGACAATATATTTCATTGGAGGTGCTAAGGACACTTTGAAAATGCACCCCTGTAAGGTGGTTCTATGCTATTTTCCCATGGAAAATTCCTTAATATTGTGAACAATGATTCATCAAAATAAAATGTTTCCTTAGAATCTTTGGGTGTAGACTCATAGTGGTCCTGTATGTGTACTAGCCTAGGGTATTCTGAACTATGATCTGAGGAGCACTGATATGCCTCAGCTGTTGGTAGGTGTTGTTTCTATAGTCAAACCTCCCTGTGAACGGCACAGTAGATAAATACCTGTTGGAGATCTGCACGATACTTTAGAATATTCAAGTCTTCCAGAAGCCCTGGAATGAGGAAATCTGGTCGCCGTTGGTCTTAGTCTGTTTGTATTGCTATAAAGAACTACCTGAGACTGGGTAATCTATAAAGAAAATAAGTTTATTTGACCCACAGTTCTGCAGGCTGTACAGGAAGCGTGGCACCAGCATCTGCCTTCTGGTGAGGGCTTCAAAGAGCTTCCATTCATGGCAGAAGGCAAAGAAGAGCTGGTGCGTGGATATCACATGACAGAAGAGGAGGAGAGAGAGAGAGAGAGAGGAGGAGGCGCCAGGCTCTTGTCAACAACCTGTTCTAGTGGGAACTAGGAGTGAGAGCTCACTCACTTCTGTGAGAATGGCACCAAGCCGTTTATGAGGGATCCAGCCCCATGACCCAAATACCTCCCACCAAGCCCCATCTCTAACACTGAGGATTACATTTCAGCATGAGACTTAGAGGGGCCAAACAAACCATATCCAAACCATGGCACCATTGTTAAAGGAGTACCTATTAACATCTATATCACAGATTCCTTACCTCTGGAGGGCTCGGGGAGCAACCGTGAAATATTTTTTTGTTTCATACATGTGTCCAGGCCCTGACTCTGCTCCATGCCTCCTTCTGAATCAGAATATCTAGAGTGAAGCATGGGGATATGTATATTTTCAAGAATCATGGATCATTCTGATGGGTGACTCTAATTACACACCATTAAAGACATGCATGTTTTGTGGAGCTGAGTTTGGAAACTACCGGTCTAAGATAACATTCTCATTTTGCTGGCAAGGACATTGAGATCCCAGCAGGGGAAATGACTTGCCCATGTTTGGGTAGAACACATAATCTCTGAACCCTTTTCCCTGTTATGTAAATGGACTCTAGATGGCAGTCTGTTTCTTGGTTTTAGTCTGTGCCTGCACAAGCAGAAACGTTGAGCAATTTCTTGGATGAATTTGAGCATGACAGTGCAATGGTTTAATCAAACGAATGTCTATCAATCTACAAGCATGTTCTTTCTATGGAGCCTATTGTGGCCAAGAAGCCAATAACTGTCCGCAGCAGCTTCTCCTAGGAAACCAACCAGAAAGCAACCCTGCTAGCACCTAGATCTTGGACTTCTAGACTCCAGAACTGTGAGAAAATAAATGTCTGTTGTTTAAGCTACCCAATCTGTAGTATTTTATTATGGCAGCCTAAGCTGCCAGACATGCAAGGATCTCTGGCTATGGATAATTTACTTTGCAGTTCCCATAAATGAAATCTACCAAAATGATCATCTGGTCTAGCCAACAGAGGTGCCTGGCATTTGAATCATCACACTAGCCTAACAGCTAGAGGAATAGCTCACGTACGATTCCCGGCATGAGTCATTGGTTACACAGACCCGGAGCCTCTAGAATGAGGGATAATCAGGAGAACCTGAGTAAGAAATCTGTTATAACACTTGTGAATCTTTCCCCAAAAGCACTTGTACCCCATTGACCTTAGCAACTTACAGTGGAAAGGATAGCCCCAAAGCTTTCAGAAATGAATTGGGGCCGGGCACGGTGGCTCATGCCTGTAATCCCAGTACTTTGGGAGGCCAAGGCGGGTGGATCACCTGAGGTCAGGAGTCCGGACCAGCCTGGGTAACAAAACCCCGCCTTTACTAAAAATGCAAAATTTAGCCCGGCGCGGTGGCCACACCTGTAATCCCAGCTACTCGGGAGGCTGAAGCAGGAGAATCGCTTGAACCCAGGAGGCAGAGGTTGCAGTGAGCCGCAATCGCTCCACTGCCCTCCAGCCTGGGCAACAGAGTGAAACTGTGTCCCCCTACCCCACCCAAAAAAAGAGAGAGACAGATAAAGAAAGAAAAATAGGGGCCAGGTGCGGTGGCTCACACCTGTAATCCCAGCACCTTGGGAGGCCGAGGTGGGCCGATCACGAGGTCGGGAGATTGAGACCATCCTGGCCAACGTGGTGAAACCCCGTCTCCACTAAAAGCACAAAAAATTTAGCTGGGCATGGTAGCGCACGCCTGTAGTCCTATCTACTCGGGAGCCTGAGGTAGGAGAATTGCTTGAACCCAGGAGGCGGAGATTACACTGAGGCGAGATTGCGCCACTGCACTACAGCCTGGGTGACAGTGCAAGACTCCATCTCAAAAGAAGAAAGAAAGAGAGAAAGAGAAAAAAAGGAAGGAAGGAGGGAGGGAGGGAGGGAGGGAGGGAAAGGAAGGAAGGAGGGAGGGAGGGAGGGAGGAAGGAAGGAAGGAAGGAAGGAAGGAAGGAAGGAAGGAATTGGAAACTGACTTTAAGTTAACGTTAAAGCCAATAGACCAGAACACCCCTGCAGTAGTGCCTACCTCAGAGAGAAGGAAGCATTTATGGAGCTTAGGGGAAACAAGTTTTTTCTCCGAGTCTGCCCACCAGCAAGCTGATTGAGACCCTGAACCCCTCCTCTGGGATTATTCCACCACTGCCTGGACATGCTCAGCATCAGTCAGCATCCACACATTTGCTTCCAGATGGAGTGTTTCTCATCTGGCTAGTGACTATCGGGTCTGCCCTGAGATTCTGTTGCTTCCTCTAAATTCTGTGCTCCAGCACATGGTGTCATGGAAAACACTATCGTTATGTTCTGCACCCTTTGAGGAATGCAGATGTGAAGGCATAGAATGGGAGGTTTTCCCCATCCGTTTCTTTCTGCTGGTACAGGCAAGCCTCCTGACTTCAGCAATCTCCAGGCAGAAACAGATGCTAGTCTCCAATGTATGGCCACATGGGCTACCTTGCCCCTGGAGAAAGGGGTTATAAGGGTAAGCAGGGGGGAAATGGAAGCTATGAGAGCTCCCCCTCCTCATCAAGAGAGGAAATGAATGCAATAGCATGTTCTTATTGGAATTTCAGGGATTTTTGCCACTATTCACGACTTGGAAAATGCAGATGATATTCCTGCCACATGTAGTTAGTATGGATCCGCAGATAAAACAAGGCTGTCCAGCTGTTGTAGGTTACCGCGCTAGTAGATCTGCCCCTTGGCCCTTATCATCTAGCAGATCCAATGGTGCCCAAGATGTTTGGAGTAAATCATAATGCTATGTGAATTTAGCAAACAGAAATTCTACAAATAAAGGGGAAAAAAAGAATGCTATATGGAGCCTGTGGCAAGCCCTAATAGGAGATTCACAGTGGGGGCTGCTAGGATGTAATATAGACTGTGAACCAGCAACCAATATAGAGAGCTATTCCTCCCACTGCCAAGATGAGCAAGTCTGGGAGCAGAGGAGTGGAAATAAAGGTGTCTCTCATAATTGCACCTGACCCACTGCAACAGTTTTGCTTCCCATACCTACAACTCTGATCTCTACTAGATTAGAGGTTTAAATCTCCTAGGAAGAAACACTTTTATTGGAAAAAACAATGGTTTCACTGAATTTGAAGCCACTCTTAGCTCCCAGAACCATGCAAAAAAAGGTGATTTTGTTGTTTCTGCTATAGAATGAGGACAGAGTTATATGGATGATTCTCAGCGCGTCCTCTAAGGTATGTTCTTATACTACAATCATGAGGGGTGCATGACATAATACTGCAACCCTACAAAGGACTCCCAAGGGCTCAGTCTCCTTAGGAATGAAGGACTGAGCCTCCTCAGTGGCTAAAGCAAAGGGAATGTGGAATTGATAGAGAAATTATAAATAACATGGCTATGTACAGAAACGAAGACTCTACCCTCTACTTGTATGTCCCTGTGTATTGTCTATTGTCTTTCCTTTTTTTTTTTTTTTTTGAAACTTTTCTCACCTCTTCTTTCTTAAGTATTATAAATAGGATAGAGTGGTGGTGGTGAATTCACTATTTGGATCATGGAAGTATAGAATATCAAGTTGGGATAATGGCAGAACCAGAGAAAGAAAAGACATCACTGGGAGAACATGAACTATAAACAAAGGCTTCATGACTTCGTCTCTGACTACCATAGCTGGAAACATTTGTACGTGTTGCCTCTCTTTTGGTTGCAGGTGGAATAATTAAATTTTGGCAAGAGGAAGCATTTTTGGCATCATATGAATGGGAGAAGGCTGTTTATACATGCTGGGAACACAAAGAATGAGACGTAATTATTGTCTATGTTACTTTTTTTCTACCTAACATTTTCTCTTTTGGGGAGCTGCTAAAAATCACAGGGGTTCACTTCTCCAGAACAAAGGAGTACTTGGAGGATAAATGCAGATGATAGACATTGTTAGTGCCCAGGAAAGTCCCAAATATTGGATGCTCTTATTTGTCCTGGAGCCTCTGCCTGTTAAGTATTTGATCACCTTGCCCAGAATCATTTAGATTTTTTGGCTTAACAAAACTTGGCTTATGAACCTGACCTCTAAGTTCCCAAGCATTTTTCAGGAAAGGTTTGAAACAAAGCTATTAGATTTGTACTAAAACTATTCAAATCGGGGACTTGTGGTAAGCCATGTCTTGGAGGACAGGAAGTTTATAACCCTCTGACCACTCCCACCCCTATCTTGGGAGATGAGGATTCTAGAAACAGTCTCTCTGAGTTTCTGGAGGAGGAGATCAATGCCAGTAGTCATTCAGGTGACCAGTATCTGAGTCTGAATGCAGTTACAAAACTGCACCCAAGGAAGAGGTCAAAGATGGCAACAGAAAGGCCAGGCTGTAGATTGGTCTGAGGGAAGTCTGGGACCTGAAACCTGCATCTCTGCCTGTAAAGGCAGAAGTCTGGAACTATCAGGAGAGGACCTAGAGGAAAGGAAACAGGAAATTATAAAAAATCAGGGTAGAACAGGAATTCGCCTTCGATCTGGCATGTCAGAGAGTTGACCTCTCCCATTTGGTAGCTTTCAGAGAATTGCACCTTTACGAAAGTCTGAGTTAAAAGACAGTTCCTACTGCTCAGAAGCATGTTAGCAGTGCTCAAGAGAATTGCAGTTAACTCTACGGTTAATCTATGCCAAAAGTTGCCAGACGTATTCAGCTCATGAAAGCCCAGAAATCATGAAGAGAGCAGGTCGATAAATCAAAGGATGCTATGGTTTTACTGGCTGTCTTGCCTTTTTGGGGGTAGGTGAGGCGGCAGTACTGGAGTATGAGAGAAATTACACCAGCAGCGAAGTGGCAGAAATGACTTGAAAAGTGAAATATAAAACCAAAAAGCCTGTACTATTTGCAAGTTAAAATTTAAAACTGCGAGTAACTTTAGAAATGTGTATATTTTTAACATGTTCTGTTAATGGGTAAAAAGCTGTGTTTTCTGAGGAAAAAGTGACAATGATTTACAGTCTCCACATCAAAACCAATTTGCTTTGAGTACCTTTTATAAAGAATGCTTTTGATATTTCCTTAAAAATAATTTCTTTTGTTAGAATTCCCATCCTTGACTGGGCATGGCAGCTCACGCCTATAACCCCAGCACTTTGGGAAGATGAAGTGGGCAGATCACTTGAGGCCAGGAGTCTGAGACCAGCCTGGGCAACATGATGAAACCCCACCTCTTCAAAAAAATACAAAAATTAGCTAGTCGTGGTGGCATGTGCCCGTAGCCCCAGCTACTCGGGAGGCCGAAGTGGGAGGACGGCTTGAGCCCAGGGACAGAGGTTGCCCTGAGCCAAGACTGCACCACTGAACTCCAGCCTGGGCCACAGAGTGAGACTCTGTCTCAAAAAAAAAGAATTCTCATCCTCTTCTTTTTTTTTTTTTTTGAGACGGAGTTTCACCGTGTTGGCCAGGCTGGTCTCAAATTCCTGACCTCAGGTGATTCACCCGCCTCGGCCTCCCAAAGTGCTGGGATTACAGGCATGAGCCCCCGCGCCCGGCCTCCCCATCCTCTTTTTTAAGTGACTATGAGTTCCATCAATTCTCCATAGTGCGGTGGTGCACGCGCTTGGAAGTACTGAAGTGAGGCTGCAGGAATGGAGTGTCTAGCCATGGTTTCACAGATTTCGGGATCCATGGCATCCACTTGTATCAAGAATTTTACAAGAAAACTTTAAAAGATGTTTTCCAGGCAGCAAAGCACATTGCCGTGTATGTACCTATACAACAATCCTGCATGTTCTTCACATGTACCCCAGAACCTAAAATGCAATAAAATATATTTTTTGAAAAAGATGCCTTCCAATTTCTTAAAAAATAAATATAACTTTTTTTTATTAATACGTGGCCAGGCGCGGTGGCTCACGCCTGTAATCCCAGCACTTTGGGAGGCCAAGGCGGGCAGATCACCTGAGGTTGAGAGTTTGAGACCAGCCTGACCACCATGGAGAAATCTCGTCTCTACTAAAAATACGAAATTTAGCCAGGAGTGGTGGCGCATGCCTGTAATCTCAGCAACTCGGAAGGCTGAGGCAGGAGAATCAACTGAACCCGGGAGGCAGAGGTTGCTGTGAGCCAAGATCGCGCCATTGCACTCCAGCCTGGGCAACAAGAGGGAAACTCCGTCTCAAAAAAAAAAAAAAGTTAGTCATACAATGAATGTCTCATAATAGTAGGAAGAATCATATTATTTGCAGTATTTGGTCACTCTGCCACTATACTTGTCTGTGTTTGTCTCCTCGCTTGAAAATTAATAATAGTCCCTATCTCAGGGTGGTTGTGAGGATTAAATGATGTATATAAAGTGCTTAGAACATTGCATGGCATATTGTAAGTGTGCAGTGTTTCCAATTACTATTTCTCTATAACTGAGTTGGGTGTATGAATATATTATGTAGTGTACATGTATCCCTCTCTGGCTCAATCTCTTGAGTCATTAAGTGACTTCACATCTATGAAATTCATTCCACATCAATAAAATATATATCCTTAACATTTTAACAGCCACATAGTATTCTAGTACATAGATGTACTATTTTTTTTTTAACCAGCTCCTATGGTTGGATACAGGAGTTCGTTTCTACTGGTTTGCTATTATGTTTTTCTTTTTTTTCTTTTTTAAATTTTACATTAGTTTCTTAATTTGACCCCAGGTGAACTCACACTTTGCCATTCTGGACAAAACTAAAGTGTAAGATCATGTACCCATCATAAGATGTATAAACATCATAAGATGTATAAACATCACTGGGCCTCTGTCTGATTTTCTTTTTCTTTTGAGACAGGGTGTGTCTCTGTTGCCCAGGCTGGAGTGCAGTGGTGTGATCTTGGCTCACTACAACCTCCACCTCCCCAGCTCAAACCATCCTCCCCCATCAGCCTCCCGAGTAGCTGCGACTACAGACATGTACCACCACGCCCAGCTAATTTTCTTATTTTTATTAGTGACAGGGTTTTGCCACGTTGCTCAGGCTGGTCTTGAACTCCTGAGCTCAAACAATCCACCCGCCTCGACTTCCCAAAGTGCTGGGATTTCAGGCATGAGCCACCATGCCCAGCCTTCAATTTTTAAGTTTTGAAAACTATATTGTTTAATTTTTATCTTATCTATGACATTTTGCAGATTTGCTCATGCAAACTTTCATGGTGTGAAGAAGCTCTGGGCTACATGAAGACTACTGGCCATTTTTAGTTTTATTTATTTATTTGTTTGTTTATTTATTTGAGACAGAGTCTTGCTCTGTTGCCCAGGCTGGGTGCAATGGCATGATCTCGGATCACTGCAACCTCTGCCTCCTGGGTTCACGCGATTCTCCTGCCTCAGCCTCCCAAGTAGCTGGGATTACAGGTGCCCGCCACCATGCCTGGCTAATATTTGGTATTTTTAGCAGAGATGGGTGTTCACCATGTTGGCCAGGCTGGTCTTGAACTCCTGACCTTAGATGATCTGCCCACTTCAGCCTCCCAAAGTGCTGGGATTACAGGTGTGAGCCACCCTGCCCGGCCCATTTTTAGTTTTAAAGCATTTCCATATAGCCTGTGGTCTGCTTGGAAGCAAGACACTTTACAAAATCAAGGAAATCATAGTTTGTGTGATCATGCAGGAACGTTGTAGGATGTAAAACACTACTGAAGAAAGATAGGAAGGCACATGTTTTAACTCAGAATCCACCTGGCACTGCTAGCACTGCTCCCCAAATTTCATTCTAAATGCAGTAAATTCATTTTAATGTCTTAATTTTTAATCGAAGCAAAAGCAATACATGTGTATAGCTTTTAAATATCAAACAGTAGAAAAAGTCTCATATAATGAAAAGTAAAATAACTGTCCCTCCTTCTCAACTCTTGCTTCTGCAAATCAGAAGCAAAAACTTTTACACATGCTTGTTTAGTGATTATATCCCTCTTTTTCAATAATATGCCTTTATTACTATTTCTTGACTTGATGACATAAGGCATTTTCTGCTGACTCTGTGCTGCCCCCCTCAGCTCTCCTTCCCCCTGAATATAGTCATATCACTATTTCTAACTCCTCTGTTGGCTACCTGGTTCACTAAATAGCAAAGTGGAATCCTCTGATCGGATTTTCTCATCAGCGACTCCAGAGTCTCAATCCATGTGCCAATATTCAAACAGATTCCCTTTCTCACACTTCTGGCAACTGTTGAAAACCATGCCACATCTGAGGTTGCTTCATATGTGAAACATGAGTTTCTTGCACAGTTTTTAATGTTTTTCCTTCTAGTTTCTGTCATTTTTTTTTCCTTTGGGATGAAGAAAGGTATGCCTTCCAGAACATGTTGTTAATGTCCTCCAGCTTCTTATTCAATCCATCTATTGCTTAGAATTCATTCCATTCAGTTGGAAGTCTATTCACTTCTATTCTCCTTGGGAAGATTCCCTGCAGTCTGAACCATTCTTGTACAGTTTATCTTTCCTTTTTCGTTACCTTTCCCCCATTTTGTTCTTAATGCATTTTGTGCCCATTGTCATTTCCTAAAGTTCGTGTTTTCTGTTTTATGGATGCAAAACCTTCTCAAATATTTCCTTGAGAGTCAACTTTTCATTCCATCTTAGACATTTTCGATCATATTGCAGACTTTCCACAAAAGCTGTTTTTTCAACAAAAGCTGGTTTTTGTTTGTTTGTTTTTTGCCACTCATTTATACTAAAAGATGAGACAATGGAAATAATGAGTGGCAAGTCTGCATGCACGAGTGGAGTTGGTCGGTTTGCTCTGGGGTAGGTGAGCAGGTGGGTGGAAGTTAGCCATCCTGCCGAGGAGCCCTCAAATGCCACAAAGTTCGTGGCCCTAAATATATGCCTGCAGGTGGACGTTGAGAATCACGGAGGCCGGGACGTAGAAGTAAAAGAAGTTTTTGCGCAGCCGCCAGGCCCGCTCGAAGAAGGTGAGCAACGTGCGCGTGAGCCCCTTGGAGAAGGAGCCCTATGAGGCGCGGGTCGTCTGCGAGCGCGGCAGCCGCACCGCCAGGCCAGACGGGGCCGCCGCCGCCGCCAAGGAACTGATGCAGCCTCCCACAAAGTGCCCAGAGCCCAAGGCCTCCATCAGGCTGTGCGGACCCACCGACCACGGGACAGAGGAATGGACGCGGGGAAATACGGGCGGGAGGCCTGCTGGGCGGCTGCACATCCGAGCTGCGCTGCAAGGCTGAAGCCCTCCTTTCCGGCAGCGCTCTGGCCCCAGCGGTCACTGGCGTCCTGCGAGGTTCTGCCCAGTGCCACGGGGTCCGGGTGGCCTAGAGTCAGTTTAGCCTGGCCGTCCAGGCCCGGGCCCCAGAACCCCGGAAGGGGCAGGGCACGTGCTGACGCGGGAGACCTAGCTTCCTAACCCAGGCTGTCTTTTCTTTAAGATTATGTTTAATTTTTAAGTGTTTTCAGTTTTTACATTTTAACAAAAGCAACACAAAGCTTGCTCAAAACGATGTCAAATGTCCTTCATAAGCATGATCTTGAGCAACTCAGAAGCACAAACCCATTTCCTGTTGTCTCAGATCTTTTAGGAACTTTTTTCAATCCTCAACTCTGAGCTAGTACCAATATAAAAAACCCGCGACGTTTCTGGACTTTAAAATGTGTGTATTCTGCTTAAATAATTCAAGCAATACTTCTGTTTTTGTGTTAGATCTTTCTTATTCTTCTGATTGGAAAAGTTAGTCAATCAAGTTTTTAGAAATTTTCAAAGCAGAAACACGTAAAACAATAGAAAGGAAGTTCCCTGCACAGCTTCACTTTCCCTCCTGTCCCTGCCACGAACTGCGGTTACATTTACTGTATCTACTTCCTGACTTTATGTATTGATATATTGCTCTTACCTTGTCAAGAATGTACACCTACTTCATTCTCTTTGATGACTGAATAGTGGTCTACAGATATGTGTTGACTAAGAGTGGTCCATAATTTATTTAACCAGATCCCTATTGACGGACATTTTGAATGTTTCTGGTTTTTCATGTCAAAAATTGTTTCAGTTAACGTCATTGTACCTATGAATTTACAAGTGGCAGAAGAGTAGGAATAATATGACCCCATCTTTAGTTATGAAAATAATTACATATACATTTAGTGTTCAAAGTCAAAACGTTTTACTAACACATGTGCTCGATCAAAAAAGTTTAGAAACCAGGGCTCTATGTTACCTTGAGTGTTGACAATCTTAAATTTTTTTATCGCCAATATGAGAGGCAATGCATTTTATTTTTCTTCTAATTTGCATTGATTTAATTATCAGTGCAGTTGAGCAACTTTTCTAAACTTCTGAAGTTTTCAATATTGTCTTTCTGATGGCTCGTAAAACATTAAACATTATAAATATTTATTATGAGAAAAATAAAATTCCTAGGCTCATAACCCCCAGAGAGAAAGACTACTAACTAACTGGTATATGGTTTTTATCAATTATTTGCATATATTTAGAAGCACAGACATATATACACACATAGATATATTTACAAATCATAAATCAAAAACGAAATCATATAAGTATATGCAGTCCGGGCACAGTGGCTCACGCCTGTAATCCTAGCACTTTGGGAGACTGAGGCGGGTGGATCACCTGAGGTCAGGAGTTCAAGACCAGCTTGGCCAACAGGATGGAACCCCGTCTCTACTAAATATACAAAAATGAGCCGGGTGTGGTGGCACTCGCCTGTGGTCCCAGCTACTCGGGAGTCTGATGCAGGAGAATTGCTTGAACCCAGGGTTGGAGGTTGCAGTGAGCTGAGATCATGCCACTGCACTCCAGCCCGGGTGACAGAGCTAGACTCCATCTCAAAAACAAAGAAACAAACAAACGAAAACAAACAACATATGTCCCCACCATTGATTTTTAAACATCATGATATGTCTTGCATATGTTTTCCATGTTGATACTTTATTGGCTGTGTATCATTCCTATGGATGGCCAATAATTAACTGATCTCCTGTTGATGAATTTTTGGACGCTTTCAAATTTTTCAGTCATAAGCAATGCTGACGTTAATATCTTTGCATGCACATCGCTGTACACCTTTCTGACCTTTTCCAGGGATACATTCCTAGAGGTGGAATTCTTAGGTCAAAAAGTGTTCACGTACAGATTTTGATACGTATCGTCAAACTGCCTTCCACTAGCTTGTACTAATATATACCTGAACATACCCTCAGTGGTTCCTGACAGTTGCCATTCACATTCTTTTAATTATTTGACATTCTGATAGGTGAAAAGGGTATCTCACTGTTGTTTTAATTTGCATGTTTTGATTACTAGCAAGGTTGCTCCATTTTAGCCAATATCTCATTAACCAAAGCAAGTCACAGAGCAGATTCAAGAGGAAAGAAATTAATCCAAATATTAATAGTTCATGTTTATGTGTATATAGTGTTGCACATTTGTATGAAAGGAAGCACTCTGTCAAAAGTTTTGCCATCTTACCTGTCACAGTAGTGCTCACCTGTAGTCCCAGCTACTTGGGAAGCTGAGGTGAGAGGATTACTTGAGCCCAGGAGTTTGAGACCAGCTTGGGCAACATAGCAAGACCCCCATCTCTACTGAAAATAAACAAATAAGTAAATTAAATTTTTTAAGTTTTGCAGTCTTAATTTTAATAGCTATTTCCAATTCCTATGTAAAAATTATTATTTTTATTAAAGTTGTACCAGGCTGGGTGTGGTAGCTCACACTTGTGATCCCAGCACTCAGGAGCCCAAGACATGAGGATCGCTTGAGCCTTAGGAATTCAAGAACAGCCTGGGTGACATAACGAGACCATATCTCTACAGAAAAGTAAAACATTAGCTAGATGCTGTGGCACAGGTCTGTAGTCTCAGCCACTTAGGAGACTGAGGTGAGAGGATTGCTTGAGCCTGAGAGACCGAGACTGCAGTGAGGCGTGACTGTACCACTGCACCCCAGCCTGGGCAACAGAACAAGACCTTGTCTGAAAAAAAGTAAATTAAATTAAAAAGTTATAACAACTCCCACTGCCTCAGGCAATGTGCAAAGCTGTTCATTTCTCCACACCCTCACCCATATTATTATGTATAATTTTATTATAATGTAAAAGAAAATCATCATCCTAATTATTATTGTTATTTGAGACCGAGTCTCGTTATGTCACCCAGACTGCAGTGATGTGATCTTGGATCACTGAAACCTCCTCCTCCCGGGTTCAAGAGATTCTCCTGCCTCAGCCTCCCAAGTAGCTGGGTCTACAGGCCCATACCACCACACCCAGCTAATTTTTGTATTTTTAGTAGTGACAGGGTGTCACTATGTTGGCCAGGCTGGTCTCAAACTCCTGACCTCAGGTGATCTGCCCACCTAGGCCTCCCAAAGTACTGGGATTACAGGCGTGAACCATCGCGCCCAACCCTAATTATTTTTAACTTACCTATATTTGATTACGGTTCTGAATGAATATTATGCTTATTGGTCTTTTATAGCGATGTCAAAAGGAAAGAGAGCCAGATGGGCAGGATGACTGGCGGCTAGGCACGAAGCTTACAACTAGGCTATGGAAACCCCAGGGGCAGTGGCGGTGATAGTAAGGAAGAGGGCTAGGCAGCCTTCTCCTCTCCTTTTTTTTTTGATGTGGAGTTTTGCTCTTGTTGCCCAAGCTGGAATGCAATGGCATGATCTTGGCTCACTGCAACCTCTGCCTCCTGGGTTCAAACAATTCTCCTGCCTCAGCCTCCCGAGTAGCTGAGATTACAGGCACCTGCCACCATGCCTGGCTAATTTTTGTATTTTAGTAGAGATGGGGTTTCACCATGTTGGCCAGGCTGGTGTCGAACTTCTGATCTCAGGTGATCTGCCCACCTCGGCCTCCCAAAGTGCTGGGATTACAGGCATGAGCCACCACACCCAGCCCTCCTCTCCTTTTCATATCTCCCTGCCCCTCAGATTGCCCAGGCTTTGGCCCCTTTGCTCATTTCTACATTAAAATGTTTGCCTTAGGCAGACAGAATGGCACAAGCAGCCTAAAATTGATAAAATCCCAACCAGAACCCTAGGAGAGACAGAGTGGTCAAAATGGCCAAAAGTCATGCATTAAGCAAAGGAAACACATCCTTCTCCCTCATGGTACACACCAAATGTGAAACAGTAGAGTTAGGCCAAAGTTTTTCTCTGTGGGAAATTATACAAATCATCTTCTGGCTCTTCTTTCCCACAGTAGAGTGCATATACCTGATTCTTCTGTCTGAACCACTCAATATATATGGGAAGAGGCTAGGCATAGTGGCTCATGCCTGTAATCCCAGCGTTTTGGGAGGCCGAGGCAGGATAATTATGTGAGCTCAGGAGTCTGGAACCAGCTTGGGCAACACAGGTAGACCTTGTCTCTACTAAAAAAAAAAAAAAAAAAAATCGGCCACTCATGGTGGCACATGCTTGTAGTCCCAGCTACTCAGGAGACTGAGGTGGGAGGATTGCTTGAGCTTGGGAGATCAAGCTGCAGTGAGCTATGATCTCACCACTGCACTCCAGCCTCGGTGACAGAGCAAGCCTCTCTCTCTCTCTTTATCTCTCTCTCTCTCTCTCCCCCCCAATATATCTACACATGAACATATATAATGTACATATGTTTATGTACGTATATATATACACATACATATACATGTACATATAAGAAGAATATAGTACATATATATAATTTTTTGCACTGCTAGCATTGATCTATAAATAGTAGATTAGAATGTAATCTGAGGTTGTTGTGGTGCAAGATACTCAATTGAACACAGGCATTTACCTTCCCAAAACAAATAGAAACAATTATAAAGAAGTATAAATTCATTCATAAAAGCAGTAGAGAGGGTGAGGATAGCTGACCAAAGAGTTAGATAGATTCCTGAATTGAATGCTGATGGGATCAAACTGAAAAATAAATCAGAGTGGAGTGGACCAATGATTCTTAGGAAAAGGCTGCAGCACACGCTGCAGCACAGGTGGAAGCCATTTTCATGGAAGAGGCACCCCCTGCTCTCCAGGTACAGAGAGCGGAAGCGGAAGATCACATAAAATGAGATGATTATTTGAAGAACTCTTTGGTTCTATTTCTTTTCTCTTGAATCCGCTGTGTGACTTGCTTTAGTCAATGGGACCTTGGCTAAAATGGTGCGAGCAAAAGCTGGAAAAGTGCTTTTGCACTGGGGCTTGTTAATCTCGGAAACCTACTGCCACCATGCAGACAAACCAAATGATGAGAGATGCATGCTCTAATCATCCCTTTTGGCCCAACTCATGGCCAACCAATCCCTAGAAGTGGTATCACTGAAACCAGCAGCAGCAGACCACAGACATATGAGCGAGTTCAGCTGATGCAAGCAGAAGACTAGCCTAGCTGAGCCAGCCCAAATTGTCAACCCCCAACAATTGTTAACTAAATAAATGGTGGTTAAGTTTTCGGTGGTTTGTTTCACAGCAAAAACTCACTGATAACCATGCCCCAGAATAGAGCTACTGAGTGACAATCAAAATGGTTTGACCCACAGTGATCTCTCATGGCCATTAACTGATCCTAGGAACCCTCGGACTGAAATAGAAGCTTGATCTGCTTAAGGAAGTTTGGCAAACAGAAAGTTGGGTCACCATGACAGAGTGTCACAGCTTCTCAGTTCATATACCCAGATTCCCTAGAATGAAAGGGAGACTGAGTACCTTGAGGAAGGGTGCTATGGTGACATTGCAGTTATGTACTATGAACATCCCCAGCTATCCCAGAAAAGGTCTGCAGCAATTTCCCAAGGTAAATGTTCAAATACACACACTCTTCAGGTATTATTGGACAATAGCTCTGAGCTATCACTAATCCTGGGCACTCAGAGCAACACTATTGCCCAGTCAGAGTGAGGGCTTGTGAAGATCGAATGATGATTGGAGTTTTGGCCTAAATTCAACACATAGTGGGCCCAGTCGGTCCACAAATCCACTCTGGCGATTTCCTCAGTTGCTGGATTTACAGTTGTAGTCGATAAGACAAGCAACTGGCAAAACATCCCAATCGGCTTCCTGACCTGCAAAGTGAGAATTTTTATGATAGGAAGGGCCAGGTGGAAGCTTGGAATTTACTCTCTCCCTTCTAATTAGAGCAATGACAGCAAACACATACATAGCACTTATTACATGCTGGATGCTCTTTCAAGCACTTTCCATACGTTAACATATTATGCCTCAAAACGGCAGTACAAGATAGATACTATAATTGTACACATTTTACGGTAAAAGAAAGTAAGGCATTAAAAGCTTCAGTAACTTGTCTGAGGTCACGACTTAGTAATTGGTAGAACTGGAATGTAAACCAGAAACTAGCTTCAGAGTTCATGCTTTTAACCACTATACTACACCGTCAAAATAGTAAACCAAAATCAATGCTACATCCAAAGGAAACTCACAAAAATTAGGGCCATCGTCAAGACTCAAAAGCTAAGGAGTAGTGATCTCTATCACATCCCTTTTTGATGGACCTGTTTGACCAGAAAAGAATACAGAGGAAACTTAAATTAGAAGTGACACATATGGATTGGCCTTGAACAGGTTCTGGAGGCACAAAAAAGGTATGTAAGCAGTGGCTCACACTGCCAGTGTGTTCACACCTGCCACACTACCTTCTCTTCCTCAACCCACACTTACGGTTTCATGGGGACTGCTTTGGGCTGGGTTGTGTCTTTGCCAGATTCACATGTTGAAGCCCTAACCCCCAGAATCACAGAATGTGACTATCTTTGGAGATAGGGTTTTAAAAGAAGTAACTAAGGTTAAATGAGGTCATTAGGGCGGGCCCTGATCCAACACCACTGATGTTCTCCTAAGAAGAAGAGATTAGTATGGGCGAGGTGACTCATGCCTGTAATCCTGGCACTTTGGGAAGCCAAGGTGGTCATATCACAAGGTCAGGAGTTCAAGACCAGCCTGGCCAACATGGTGAAACCCCGTCTCTACAAAAAATACAAAAATTAGCTGGGCGTGGTGGCGCACTCCTGTAATCCCAGATACTCAGGAGGCTGAGGCAGGAGAAGCACTTGAACCTGGGAGGCGGAGGTTGCGGTGAGCCAAGATTGCACCACTGTACTCCAGCCTGGGTGACGAGAGTGAAACTGCATCTCAAAAAAAAAAAAAAAAAAAAAAAGAGAAGAAGATGATATTAGCACACAAACACACGCACAGGGAATACCATGTAAGGATACATGGAGATGACAGCAACCAATAAGCCAAGGACAGAGGCTTTCAGAACTGACTCAGTCCATTCCAGCCACTATGACGAAATACCCTAGACTGGGTAATTTAAAATTATAGAAATTTATTTCTCACAGTTCTAGAGCCTGGGAAGCCAAGATCAAGCTGCCAGTAAGTTCGTTGTCTGGTAAGGGCCTGGTCTCTGCTCCCAAGATGGCACCTTGAACACTGTTTCCTCACGTGGCAAAAGGGACAGAAGGACAAAGGGGCCTAGCTAGTCTCCTCAGCCCTTTCATAAGGCACTGATCCCATCCATGACAGCGGAGCTCTCATGGCCTAATCATCTCCTAAAGGCCTTACCTCTTAATACTCGTGCATTGGGGATTAAGCTTCAACATGAATTCTGGAGGAAACACAAACATTCGAATTGTAGCAAAAAGAAACCAATTCAGCTGACACCTTGATCTTGGACTTCTAGCCACCAGAACTATAAGGAAATACATTTCTGTCAATTAAGTCACCTGCCTGTGGTACTTTCTTATGACAGCCTTAGAAAATCAATACAGGGACCTCTCTGTAACCAGGTATTTGAAGAGTAGAACATTTAAACCTATTTTAGCACATTTCTGCATGACCTAAGGGCACTAGCCAGAGCACATTGTTGTAGATCATATTCCTACACAGGGGTCACCCAAAAGGTCACTGAAGAAAAGTCTTTTCTGAGAACATAATTTCAAGTGGTGTATCTGGTTGTTCACTTTGCTTGGAAGGAGAAGTGGCCTAAGGTATGGCTCTACACTGTGTGGTTCAGGGACTTGGAATGAACAAAATTCATAGCATCGGTAACAAGGAGGTTTTGGGGAAGTGGTGTGTGGTTGGACCTCTACTAATGGTAAATACATTTGTGTTCCATATAAATGCCCAACAGAGGGCATCAACTGTGATGGAGGGTCTTGAAAACTATGTGAACAAGAGGACTTGCATTAGAATGTCAGCCTCTTTCCCCAACTATCCTGAAGCTTACTCAAGGGGCCAATGTACAAAATGCCCATGGCTGCAGAGAGGAAGGCTCGACATGGGCTCAAATGCGTGGGCTTCCCCTCACCACGGCTGATCATAAAAGTTGAGTGTCCAATCCCAACTTGCCAACAGCAGAGGCCAATACTAAACCCCCAACATATACCACCTCCTTGTGTGGGAGGGGGAGGGGACTACAACTAGCCATCTGGTGGCAGGCTGTTTATAAGATAGTAACTTATGGGGCAGCTCTGCCTAAGGAGTAGCCATTGTTTGTTCTTTTATTTTCTTAATAAATCTGCTTTCAGTTTACTCTAAAACAAAAGACAATAACTTATGGGACTTTGGGCATCCACTTTTGGGGGGAAGTCAGGTTTGATTTGTTTTTGGTTCCCTTTCATTGTGCAGGGGACTGCAATATGAATTTGCTTTCCCTGACTGCAACACTTCAACCAGCACCACTTTCATGGGGATACTCACAATTATGATATCTGACACCATACTTTTCTGAATAAAGAACTCATTTTATAGCAACAGGAGATAAGAAAGGCCTAAACAGAATTCACATTCATGGCACCTTATTCTTCATCATCTAGAATGGCGCATTGCCTATTTAACATCCGTTTCCAAATATTTTCTTCCTGTCTCCTTGATTTTGTCCTCCGCTGATTTAGAGGTCTGATAAACAAAGGAAGGATAACACCTACCAGTGGAAACAACAATCATTCCATTGGATTGGATCTTAAGACTTGGACCTAGTTTTCTTTTCTTTTTTTTTTTTTTTTTTTTTTTTTTTTAGGTATTTATGTCACTGGACCAACAGGCAAAATACAGGTTTGATCGGTGTGATTGATCCTGGTCATCAAGGGGTTAATTGGCTGGTCTTACTTAGGGCAGGCAGGTAAAACCAAGTATGAGACACTGGAACTCCTCCCAAGACTGTCATGTTCAATGGCAAATGTTAATAAAAGATTGCAGCCCTTGAGACCACCAAGGGCTCAAGTTTCTCAGTAATAAACCTTTATCTCAGCCCACCAGGCAAAGATAATATGATAGCTAAGAAACTGGAAGAGGGCAAGGAAAAATAGAGTGAATAGTCGAAGAAAGAAGTTACAAAACTACCAACTATGACCTTGTGACTACTTTCAGAAACAGGGTGGAAGTAGCTGTTCATATTTTTCTCTTTTCTTATTGTGTCTGCGTGTGTGTGTGCATGTGTGTGTGTATACAGGGCATTTTCTTCACCCTGCTTCCTTATAGAAGATACGTTGATTGATGGTAGTTAAACTTAATAATTCACTCTGTAAATTACAGAATATCAGTACAAGATTGTGATAACCTAAAGAGGAGTGAACATTGTTCAACAATCTTGAATTTAGAGTTGAATTTAATAACTTATAAGACTTAAGAGAGTTTCGGCATCTTTTGGAGAGAAGTTGAGTATGATGCATCTTCTACAAGGCATAGTTGAATTACGTTAGGTGGCAGCCTGTTATATTGCTGTTGTTATTTATAATTTTAAGCATGAGAAAAGAGTGTATAGGCACGTATGGTTATTTAAATATAATCTGTTGCTAAAAACGTGTTGGATATCAAATTGTTTGGATAGCACTGGCCTATATTTCATTAATGTAATTGGGAAAAATAATGTATTCACAGCTTATCCAAACCAATTTTCCCAAATATCATTAAAACACTCTTTAAAAGAAATAACAGATGACACAAACCAATGGGAACATATCCCTTGCTCATGGATGGGAAGAATCAATATTGTGAAAATGACCATATTGCCCAAAGCAATTCAATGCAATTCCCACCAACATACCATCATCATTCTTTACATAACTGGAAAAACAACCCTGAAATGTATATAGAACCAAAAAGGAGCCTGCAGAGCCAAGGCAATACTAAGCAAAACAATTAAATCTGGAGGCATCACATTACCCAACTTCAAGTTATACTACAAGTCTATAATTATCAAAACAGTACTGATATAAAAATAGGCACATAGACCAATGGAACAGAATAGGAAACCCAGAAATAAAGCCAATTACTTCAGCCAGCTGATCTTTGACAAAGCATACAAAAACTTAAATTGGGGAAAGGGCACCCTATTAAATAAACAGTGCTGGGAAAACTAGCTAACCATATGTAGAATAATGAAACTGGTTCCCCATCTCTCACTTAATACAAAAATCAACTCAAGATAGATCAAAGACTGAAAGGTAAGACCTGAAACCATAAAAATGTTAGAAGATAACATCAGGAAAATTATTCTGGACATTGGTTTAGGCAAAGAATTCATGACTAAGACCCCAAAAGAAAATGCAACAGAAATAAATACATGGGACCTAATTAAACTAAAAAGCTTCCAGCTGGGTGTGGTGGCTCACGCCTGTAATCCCAACATTTTGGGAGGCCGAGGTGTGTGGATCACGAGGTCAGGACACCAAGATCATCCTGGCCTACACAGTGAAACCTCATCACACACACAAAAAAAAGGTTCTACACAACAAAAGACATAATCGACAGAGTAGACAGACAACCCACAGAGTGAAAGAAAATATTCACAAACTATGTATCTGAGAAAGGACTAGTACTCAGAAACTATAAGGTACCCAAGCAAATCAGCAAGAAAAAACAAATAATCCCATCCAAAAGAGAGCAAATGGCATGAATAGACATTTCTCAAAAGAAGATACACAAACAGCCAACATACACAAAATGCTCAACATCAGTAATCATCAGGGAAATGCAAATTAAAACCACAATGAGATACCACCTTACGCCTGCAAGAATGGCCACAATTTAAAAGTCCAAAAACAATAGATATTGGCATGGATGTGGGGGAAAAGGGACCACTTTTACACTGCTGGTGGGAGATAAACTAGTACAACCACTGTGGAAAACAGTATGGAGATTTCTTAAAGAACTAAAAGTAGAACTACCATTCGATCCAGCAATCCCGCTACTGGCTATCTACCCAAAGGAAAAGAAGTCATCCTATGAAAAAGACACATGCACTCACATGTTTATAGCAGCACAATTTGCAATTGCAAAGATCTGGAACCAACTTAAGTGCCCATCAACCAATGAGTACACAAAGAAAATGTGGTATATATACACCATGGAATATTACTCAGCCATAAAAAGGAATGAAATAATGTCTTTTTCAGCAACTTGGATGGAATTGGAAGCCATTATTCTAAGTGCAGTAACTCAGGAATAGAAAACAAAATATCATATTTTCTCACTTATAAGTGGGAGCTAAGCTATCAGGACACAAAGACATGATAATGATATAATGGGGCAGGGCACAGTGGCTCACGCCTTTAATCCCAGCACTTTGGGAGGCCAAGGTGGGTGGATCACCTGAGGTCAGGAGTTCAAGACCAGCCTGGCCAACATGGCGAAGCCCCGTCTCTACTAAAATTACAAAAATTAGCCAGGCATGGTGGTGCATGCCTATAAGGCTGAGGCAGGAGAATCGCTTGAACCCCGGAGGCGGAGGTTGCAGTGAGTGGAGATCATGCCACTGCACTCCAGCCTGGGTAA